>JAXQQM020062231.1:0-51484 GCA_034641835.2 Pinus albicaulis | reverse complement strand
GAAGTGGGAGACCATGTGTATGTAAGGATTAAACCTAAGAGAAGTACCTTGCGATGGACCTCTTGTGCCAAATTGGCTCCTAGGTTCTGTGGACCTTTCCAAATTCTGGAAAGGATAGGACCCGTGGCCTATAGGCTGGCCTTACCTAGTCACATTCGAGTACATAATGTATTTCATGTGTCCCTACTGAAACGTTATGTACATGATTCAAAACACGTAATTCATTGGCAGCATATAGATGTAGGATAGAAATACAAATCCTAACTTGCAATATGATTTTTTCTTTGTGAGAAATTGACAAGAAATTTTATTGTTGCAGGTAGAGCCAGACGACGAGTTCCTGGTCAAGCCGCAACACATACTTGACTGAAGGGAAATCATGCTCCCCAAACGACTCATCACCCAAGTTAAAGTGCAATGGAAGCACTTTGGCCCAGATGAGGCTACTTGGGAGGATGAAAAATCTATGCACGAAGCCTACCCAAAACTGTTTTCTGAGGTAGAGTGAAACACCGAGGATGGTGTTACTTCCAGGGGGGAAGGTTGTGATAGCTACATTTACTGCTAACTAGTTGGTTAACTAGTTAAGTGAATTTTATTATTTGTTAATAAAATAAAACTAAGTCAATTAATATTATCAATTTTAATGATAGAGTTGTTATAAAATAATTGGATAAGAAAAGTAAAAAAAAAATTGATGGTAAATGTTTCCAAGAACTGAAAAGAGGTTGGGAACAGTTGGAAACAATTACCTGCTCATTTCAGGATAAAGAATTGATCCTGGTGAGGAGTAGGGGTTCTGTTGATGGATGAAGGAAAAAGTGAGGGATTCTTGAGCTGGAAATTAACCAGTGGAATCACAGTCAGAGATTTCCAAAATTTTCTGGTACTGATTGGACTGGATGTCCTGAGGTCACAGCAGAAATAAAATCCACTGTTAACCCGTACCGTTCAATTTGGAGCACGAGTGCAAGGAGGACGTAATTGCCTCACTTGATGGTTGGGAGGACCATAGCTAAATTAAACTTAAACACAATTAAGTACTCTTGTAGTCAATGCAATTCTTTAGAGATTTAATTACAGTCTTTCTTTCTATCACATAATTAGAGAAAAACAATCTCGGAAACATTTTGTTTGCAGCTTATAAATAGTGAAAAGCTAAGGTTGATTTGTACCAATTATTTTGCTGATACCTGTATGAGAAAGTTACTTATGATATCCTGTTAAAAACACTAAAAGAGTTCCATCAATAATTATATAAAATATCCTTTTTTGTGATTAAATTTGAGAGTTTTCATATACAAAAAGGATGGTTAGTTTTGCAACTTAAATTCTTTGGGCTTAAGGGTTATAAAAGAAAACTGCAGGTACTTTAACTTTTCAAGCTCCATAAAGTAATGTAACTGTATACAACGATTAAAGAATGAATTTTTATTTAGGAATCTGGGAAATGCATCTTTCTTTCATTATTCGTTTATTTATCAGAGAACAGTAATTCCATATTAAAGATTAAAACGAGAGTAGGAACTGAGTAACTATCAGTTGAGGGTTTGGGGTAAAAACCCAACCCTAGAACCAGTCGTTTCTCAAGTACTCTCCTAATCTATACACAGACAAAATTGGGTGGTCTGGTCACCGCCAAATGAGAATTAAAGAGCCTTTTTATATGGATAAACTGAACAGAATAATCTGTAGCCATTAATATGTAGAAAAATCTGTGCATTAAAGAGTAAACAGTGAAAATATAATTCGGGAATCTTTATGAAAAACATATCGTTAAACTAAGGAATATACCGAAAATGAAATTGGTGTACAGTTGAACTAAAACCAATTCTATATATATAAATATACAAGAAATCTTTCAAAGACTCATGATGAGTAAAAATACTGAGAATTTAATTTTAAAAAAAAGAATAATACAGGGAGGACTACTATCTGCCTGAGATTGCTCATCAGAGTCCAATCTCTTAAAAAATACTGTCATTACAAAATAAGCAACTGCTAGTACGAGAGTTTAACCAGGTAAGGGAATAAACCCTATTAATATTACATTTCACTCTACATGTATTAAAACTTCAAGCAGATCCAAGAAGGATTAAAAGAAGATTTTTCGCTCTGAGAAGAGTCAATGTGCCACCAGAGATTGAACAAGCCATAGCTTCATAAGTACTTAGAAGAGGATTTGTAAGTTAAATTCTTGAATGAACCAATGCGCTGTAGTAGAACCTTGAACGCCTTTTTGTAAGCAGAATAAGGGTTTAGGGTGGCCAACCTGAGTTCATGCTTTCTGCGAAAAGATAAACACTGTAAGGAAGCTTCTATGAGGCGCAAAGCTAAAAGAATGTTTTCTATGGTAAAAAGGAAATGTCAATGCTCGGAAAAGTGAACTGTAGTAGTGCTTATACCTGAAACGAAGAACCGCACCCAAGAAAATCCCTCCGTCATATTGAAAAACGCTAATAATCACGGTCAGAGAAAATTGAAGGTTAGACCAATTTTATAACTCTATATAAAACTGTAGAAATGACAAAAACAAGAGATTCTTTGCCCAAGAGAAAAGAGGGTTTCAATACCTATGTGACTGAGGAGTCGGAGCGTGTTGGATACATCGGTGTCAACCCATGAACTGGTCGAAAATAAAACGGGAATAACCCTTCTCTATGGGCAACGCCGGTAATACTATGTTTTCCATTGTAGCGTCGAGAAGTATCAAAGCAGGGTAGACATTCGGTGGTAACAGTGACAGAGACAATGCTGTCATTTCCAATCGGAGCAAAGCTCAAGCCTCACAGACGAAATGAGATCAAAATTGACAGAGCCGAGTAATAATGCCGAGATGTTAGGGTTTGGCGGGCATCACAAAGCCCCTCCCGCCCAAATTTTCCAGCCGTCGATCTAAAAGAAGTCTACGGTGGAGATGTAAAGAATTACTTGGGAACTCTGTTAGATCTAGTGGAAGATTTCATAGATAGCAGCATAGTTATTACCCAGTACGAATTGCATTCATGCCACCCAACTAACGTTGCCACATTGGTAAAATGAGTTAAGAGCTCCACCATAATCGAGAAGCCTTACACCTACAATAAATGTAAGCCGGTGGAAAGAACTACCAAGGTGTCGAGCGAGGATTACATTGTGGACTATTCGCATAGTGTAATGTTTTAAAGTCTCACTTTGTATGCCTACTCTTTTTGACTTCGTAGGTAGGATTATGTATATAAATCAAGTTTATTTTATAATATGGTTGTAGAGAACTATATTGTATATAGCGGATTATCATACTTAGAAAATTGATGATGGTATAAGTTAAAAATCTACCTTCGGTAAGTTTTAATAAATGTTTTTTTTATTATGTGTTGATGTACGTCACAAAAACACAAATTTATTATAATTATTTAATTTATTTAATTTTTAATACAAACCTTTATTTTTCATTATAAAAAAATAAAATAAACATAAGAGTAATTATTAAAATAATAAATGCATTATTAATATAAATATTGCATTTATTATTTTAATAGATATTACCACTTACGAAACATTTTAAAAAGTTTAAGCCATCTAAATTCTTAAAACCCTCATCTTTTAAGATTATTTTATTTAAGCGAATTTTACCTTTAAAATTTTGAGAATTGAATGGAAAACAAGTATGGGTAGACCTCGATAGATGAGAAGGAATAAACAAACCTGAATAATAAATAAATGTTGAATTACGATAGGTTAAAAGTGATTTAAGGTGTACACTTTCACATGTAAAGGAGTAAATAAACATTAATAAGAAATAAACGTGATAGATGAGAAGGAATAAACAAACCTGAATAATAATAAGTGTTGAATTACGGTAAGTGTTGAATTACGATAGGTTAAAAGTGATTTAAGGTACACCCTTTGAATGTAAAGGAGTAAATAAACATTAATAAGAAATAAACGTAAATTTGCAATAGGCCAACGCATAAATAAATAAATATATATATATATAAAAGTAGTTTATGGAGAAATTGTGTTGAGGAGTCTTTTTTATATTTGTTTTATGTTTCTTGTCCGACGAAGTGTTCACAGAGGTTTCACATATCATGAGCAACTTGAAACAAAGACATTTAGTTAAAGCAATTTCGACCCAAATTACTTACACATTAATAAATATAATTTAAAATTAAATAATAATAATTATAAAAAGTTAATTTTATAATTAATTAAAAAACCAATTTTTAACATTTTCAATTCATAAAAAAAAATTAATCCATATCATATTCCTTTCAGCCAAATAAATATTAACAAAGCTATGGACACTTATACACTAATAAATATAATTTTAAATTTAAAAATAAAAAATAATCAAATAAATATCAACAAAGTTATAGACACTTATACATTAATAAATATACTTTTAAATTTAAAAAAAAAAAAAATAAAAAAAAATAAAAAACTTAAGTTAATTTTATAATAAATTAAGAAATAAATTTTTAACATTTGAAAATGTAAATTTCTGTGATTCATAGTTATTTTTCAAAATAATTTTTAAAATTTAGAATCAATGAGTTTTGAACCAAAAATTAATAATTCCAAATACATCAATTTTAAATTATCTATTGTGATTTATTATCTTCATTTTTTTTTTACATTTTCATTTATAAATAACTTTTTTCAATCAATAAAAAAATCAATTCACATCATAATCCCCTCAATGGAATAAACACCTACCAAGCTATAGACAACCCTACACATTCCATCCAAAGAGTAGAACATGGATCACTCATTTCTCAAATAAATGATTCTTAATAAGATCACTCATTTCTCAAATTAAAAGTCATTTAATGGGTATTAAGTCTTTATTATATTTAGATTTTTGTAATACTTTATAATGTCTATACAGAACGGTTTGGTTTCACCTTAGTAGTAAGGATCTCACTATGGACAAGATGTAATAGCTTTGCATTTTTGAAGATATCTTTGTGAAATTTTTTAATCAATAAATGTAAGTCTTGAGAATTTGTTTGATGATGAATTATTGATTCTAATAAATTAAAAAAAAAAAAAAATTATTTTTATTTTTATTTTTTTAAATAATTTTCTACAAATTATAAAATCCAAATGTTTTTATTATTTTTTATTATATTTCAATGTAATAGATTATTAAAAAAAAAATTATAAATAAATAATATCTTTAGATAATATAATATTTAATTATTAATAAATTAAATATAATTACTTAATATTTTTTAATAAAATATTATAAATTAATTTTATTTTATTATAATATTTTTAAATTAAAATATATATTATTAGATTGTTGGAGTAGATTTAATGAATAAGAGTATTTAAAAAAAAAAAAAATGTTACAGGTTCTTTTATCTTATTCTTACAGAGAAGTTTTACTAAAAAATGCCTACATTAATTTAATATCTAACTTACTCATAACTTTAAAATTAAATTACTATTATAAATTTTTTGGTTTAATTAAAAAAAATAAAAACATAGTCGAAAACAGAAACAACAGCACTCACTCATAATCATTTCATACTATAGCAATTTTTTTCACTTATTAAAAACACAATGACACAACCATGGCCGGTAATGAAAACATGTAACCTTGGTCTTTAAATATAGGTTTAGTGAAGTACTTGGTCATCACTACCACTTCAATCACAAAATAATGTGTTATGAGGCATTTGATGAAAGGAGGCTAAGAATTTCCCCTCTGGATGTCGTTTAGATATTCATCCAACTAAATCAATGAACTGACCAATGACATCTTCCTCAATCTGATAAGTGGACACTGTCAGTTTGCATTGCAACCAATTCAAGAACTTCACATCTGATTTGCGTTCTTCAGTCTTCAATTCTCCGGGATGTTCTTTCACATATTTCAAGTAATCCAGGGCCTCGGCAAATCCGACGCTGTCTGCAACAATGCCTGTTCCTTTGCTAAGCATGTGTCTCTCCTTGAGTAACAGAAAATCTGGCAGATAACAGTTCTTGAAGTGATCCATAAATATGAAATCAAAGTGTAGGATATTCATTTCACTCTCTATTTCACCAATCAATTCATTCATTGTTCCTTTCAACAGTCACCTTTGAGGACAATCCTGATTATGACAGATCAACATAAATTCTTATTAGAAGCCAACTCATGGAAACATACTATGATTTTAACATATATTTGAATATATTAAAATTATAGGAGTACTATGAAATTGTATATAAATTTTTTCTGTGACAATTACATTTAAGTATATTTTGCTTACGTGTTTCGAACCAGCCAGTATGATTCATCATCAGAACAAAATTTACAAAGTTTCTGAGAGCTTTGAGAATACAATACACGGATTTATTAAAATTTCAATATTACCCATATCTATCATCAAGATTAAGAATATCACTCAACAAATTCTTTTAAGAAGCTTTAGTGCACTCTCAATTCAGAGTTTTTGATAACAGTTGTTTGCTTAAAACTTTCCATGAGAATATGCATTAAAATGTGGTTGGCTGGAAATTTTTTTTTTTTCCCTTTAAATTGGATGGAGAATGGGTAATTAAGCAGAATCTTACCAGGTATAGAGTCAAATCCTTTGGACTGTCACTACAACCTCAGTTTTTTAACAAATCCCACAATAACATAGCACAATAGTTCTGTGTTTACTTTCATTCTCATGAACATATAAGAAATAAATGTTGGTATGGTGTAATGGAATTTAACAGAGACTCTAGATACTGAATGAATTTTCATCAGAACCATAGCTTCATTCTGAACATTTTTAAAAGCAATTTGATACTAAACATTCCTTCTAAAGTGGTTCAAAACTTCAATCTAGTTGCAGTAGAGAATTTTCATTGAAGAAGTAAGTATTTGACATTTTTATCTGTGTTGTAATAGGATTTTCTTTCCCATCAGAGGGAATGCCACTATGTTTATGGACAATAAAAGAATGAAAACAATGTTCAAGTCTGATTCATTCTCACAAAAATATAAGAATTACAAGTTGATATGGTGTATTGACATTTAGCAGTGACTTTATGGTGTATTCACACTTAAAAAACAATTTCATACTAAACATTCTTCCAAGCTGTGCTTCAATCTAGTTGTAATAAAGAATTTTTCATTGAAAAATAAGTATTCAAAAAAACTTTCATTGAAAAATAAGTATTCAGCTGTAGCAACATAGCTTTTATTATTAAAAAGATATGAACTAATAACATGTAGGAAGCCTCCTGTTGGGGTTGGAGGCTTAATGTATCTGTCCATATGTAGAGCATTGGATTCTCTTCCACATCGTAGAGATTAGCACTATATTTATGGACAAATGAAGGAATGAAAACAGTGTTTAACTCTGGCTTATGGAAAAAAAAATTATCTAAAAAATAATATCAAGTTGGCCTTAGCTTCTGCAAAAGGGCTATAAAGACCAGATAATATGTTTTGATTTTATTTTAGAAAATCCAAATTAAAACAAAATAATATATATATGAAGATAGGGAGATATGAATTTGAAGATTCACTGGACAGATTATTTGTGATTTATTATATGTAATAAAATCGATTATATATATGTTTGTGGGGATTAACTTAATAAACCATTAAAATTTTCAGCATGTGTATATTAATTCTGAATTCCAAAATAATATATCAAAATCATTGACCAATTTAATGGGGAATGAAGGAAAAAGCTATCACATTAGTTGGGTTTTAAAAAGAAAGAAAAAAGAAGAAGAAGTCCGAAAAAACAATTTTCATTGACAGTGCCCTACGGCTTCAGTGCACTACACTGCAAATCAGACAGCAAGAAACACTTCAGAGAATTACACTGCTTGTCAAACAGAGGGAGAAACAGTTTTTGTTTAATACAAATAGCTATATCCATTCTCTGATAAGATTATGAGATAACAATCCTTCAGAGGACTACACTGCTAACCAAGGAAGAAGACATAAAATATTTTCAATACAAAGGACAATACCCATATCTGATAATATGTTTTAAGACACTGAGATAACAAAATAGTTGGGTTATATTATAATTGCAGAAAAGTTCACCTGCGTGCTCTATTATTGCTCTGGCAATTGCACAGTTATCTGAGTTCATTTCTATTGAAACCAGTCTGCTGCCTCGCATTCTCATCTTTGAAGCAATTCTAATGGCAGAATACCCACAATAAGTTCCGAGCTCTAAGGCCACTTTGGGATTGAATTGTTTCACTGCAGCATCCAGAATAGAACCCTTCTCCTCCCCTAAAATTGGCAGCCAGGTATGGCTATTAAAATTGACAATGGCTTTCAGCACAGACTCTGCATTTCCCTTCTCTGCAGTTTGCAAGACATGGCTTAGCAGGGCGTGCTCTCTGTGATCAGGGGAATTTCCAGTCAGCCTTGCTTGCGTATTATGGGAAAAGGTAAAATATGACAATACCTTTGACACAAGGTCTCCTGCCATGGCTTAAATATATTCAGAGAGCAACAGAGATGGGTAATGTGTTTATAAATTCAACCCCACTGCAATGTCAGTGAATGCCTGTATAATCATAATATACAAAGGGAATATGATTCAAAACTTGTGGATGTAATGTATCGCTTTGTTGGGAGTTTGGGGATGGGTATTTTCAGAGTACCCTTTGGAGTATTTGGAATGCTCCTTTTGGGAATTTCAAAAGACAGTAAATTTAAATTTAAGTGAAAACTTATGATGAAAATGTAATGTCAAAATTTTTAATCAGCATCATGTATATCTCTAATCGTGTTTGGTCAGTTTATCAAGTTTAATTCTGTACTTCGATTGCAAGGCAAGTTTGTTCCCCCAAGGTACATTCCTATGTGTAGAGTCATCATCTCGACACGCATTCTCATCAAGTCAAATCGAGATTTAAATACCATTAAGACATATTCTCATCAACTGAAATAACCTACAATAACACTTTTAGAATTATTATTATTTTTAGTTGATAGGGGAATGAATCCATCTTATGGAATAGATTAAGCATGGGTCACATTGAGAATATTTTACCCTTTATTCCTATGAATGTTTACATTTCGTTTTTATTCTATACTTCATGGAAATCTACTCACATCAAAGAATATATTAACCTCCACATACATGTAATCGGATCAAAGAATGTATTAACCTCCATATTACAGTATGTGAATCAAAGAATGCATTAACCTCCATATTACAGTATGTGAATGAGTTTTGGGTCACTAATTTTTAAGGTTTTCGGTCTTTTCTTTAATTATGGTATCAGGTGCGTTAATAATTTTATTTTTTATTTTTACATAATGCGTGTTAATGATTTTATTTGTGTAATTTTTTTATTATTAATTAATGTGAAAAAATGTTGTATAATTTAGATATTGCAACATAATTTATTAAGATATCATGTTACTATTGTTGAAAAGTGTAATTAGGTTGGTTTTCATGTTGACTATGTAATCATGTATATATGTAAAGAAGAAGTTAAAGATAATAAAATATATTTGGTGTACTTTCTTCATGGGTTTCATGAGCAAGATTTTTATGTAGATAGACTTTTTATTGATGTCTACTAGGTTTGGGTCTTCTAGGCATAGAATATAATTATGTGTCATGTATATATATGAAGGAATATGTCTTCAGTATATGCTCCAGATCTTGTCAAAGCCTTGTATTACATCCAAAAGTTTATGAAAGAAAATGTCCTCAAACCGACCTCTCAAATGCGGAAAGTTGTTATAAGTTTTTGAAGTCGGCCTACAAGATTACATACCGGTCGGCCTAAAAGCTAAGTCATCACATATATATATTCTTATGTTCATGCGTATAATAGACACACAATTGAATGCGGATTCCTCTGTAAATTGCAGATAAGTCTGAGCCACCATTGCAGGAAGTATTTACAGATCTAACACAGCAGTTAGATCTGTAAATACTAAGTTGCGCATACCACAGCAGTGACAGAGTATATATATACTAAGATAGTGAGGATACCACAGTAGAGACAGCGTATCTATATACTAAGATAGTGCGGATACCACAACAGAGACCACGTATAGTGCATATACCACAGCTGAGACAATGTATATATATATATATATATATATATATATATATATATATACTAAGATAGTACAGATACCACACCAAAGACAATGTAAATATATATACAAAGATAGTACGAAACTTACAACAGACTTAAGTACGGACAAATAAAAGAAGAACATAAGTGCGAAAGACAGACAAAAGAAGAACATAAGTGTGGATAAGAGACAGTGATCATAAGAAGAAGCGGGAGTAATAGTGAGGTAGGTAAATTCTTGATTTACCTTCCCACAGTTCAAGCAATTCAAATACAAACATACACAAGGTGAAGATCGAAGTTTTGAAAGAAAATCTAGGTCTAAGGTCTAAGTCTGGGTCATGGTACTTGTCATTTGAAGATTGATAAGAAGAATTCTTTGTGGGTTTTCCTCTCCAAGAGGGAGAGGTTTTGCCCTGGCTCTAGGAGCCTAACCTTTGTGTCTTGTGTTTTGATAATTGACTTGATGAAAGATTAACTTAACTAAAAGAAGAGAAGACATAAGTACCTCAAGTACATTCACAAGTAATTATCAAGTAGAGAATTTGCATTAACCTACAACCTTACAAATTCTCAACATGATATCAGAGCTAAGGTGTTGAACATAAGGGCTACTTGTCAAAGACACTCAAAGAAGCAAAGACCAAAGTTTCGGTTGGAAATAAAAACCAGTTTGCAAGGAAGACTATCCAAATATTTCATGTGAAAAGATCAACTCATTAATCTTTGGCATCAAAATATTTGCACTCAAAACATTGTTTGAAAGAAATCTCAACTTCTGAAGATAGTCATAATAATCAAGGGTTCAAGTATAACAACATTGAAGAAAGGAAATTCTTGACTTCATTCTCAATCACCATCAAGGAAGCTGCAAGGAAATCCACTCAAGTAAGTATTCATGACCCTATCTATCAAGATGCCTTTTTGTAAAGAAAGCAATAAGCTGGTTGGATCACCAAATTTCAGTGCATGGAAGAAGAGAACAGACTTAAATTTAATTGGAGACGAAGTAATGGACTATATCAAAGGATCTACTGTTCAACCTCCAAAAGAAGATACTTCAGCCCATGCCAAGTACATGAAGGGAGAAATTAGAGCCCAAAGGATTCTCATAGAATCCATCAAAGACTCTCTCATTCCCTATGTATCAAAACTAAAGACTGCAAAACAAATATATGAGAAATTGTTGGAGCTATTCTCTGTGAGTACTGCTGGAGAAGAAATCTCTCTGATACAAGAACTATACAAAATGAAATTATCAAGGGAAGCAGGAATCACTCCATACTTTATGAGGATTTCTGAAATAAGAGAGCAACTACAAGAACTAGGAGAAGTGATGTCTAGCGCTGAGACGACAACAGTGGTGTTGAATGCCCTACCAGAGGAATAGGGAAGCTTCACTTCTAGTCTATATGGGAAGAAAGAAGCCACTCCATTCCATGATTTATGGTCTCTATGTAAAATAGAAGAAATAAGACTAAAGGCCAAAGCTGATACAGGACCAAGTGAAGAGAACCGTGCCTTTGAAACCTCATATAGGAAGAAAGGAATATTCGGAAAATTTGGCCCTCAGAATAAAAGAAGAAATATGGACAACGTGCGATGCTTTGGATGTGATGAGCTTGGACATTATAAAAGAGATTGTCCTAAATCTGGAAATGGCAAGAGGAAAAAGGAAGAAGCCATGTCACGTATGAAAGAGAAGAACTTGACACTAAAAGATCTAAGAAGGAGGAATAAAGAGATTTGTATTATGGTTGAGATCATATTCCTTTGTAAATTATCTCTGTTTAGTTATGATAGCATGTAGAAGCATCTCAATAAAAGCATGGAAGGAACTCTAGGTGTAAAAGCTTCTGGAAAACCTCACTACTAAAAGTAAAAGTCATCAAATCAAGGGTCATCATGGAGACATAATTCTGAGATGTGATGACATATTAATGAAGTAAGCCAAGGGAATGAAGCTCTTCATTCTTGAGAAATTGATATAGGACGTCTCAAGGGAAAAAGGGTATGAGGTATGTATATATTTATATGCTGACATTGGATGTTGTAAAGTCATGTCATATGGTTGCAAGTAATTAGCTTCTGTATTTAGAAGTATGATCTATGGAGGAGTATCTCTCAGTTCACGGACAGATGAAATCAACATAATATGTCCTCATGGAATATGAGGTGGCTATATATGAACAAGAAACTAGAGAGGTTATAAGTTTATGGGAATAGAGAATCTGTAGAGAGGAAGAGATCATGAAATGCAACCATGTCAAGAGGCAGTTATCATCCGAAAGCCAATAAGATGTGACTAGGAAATCTCCTGGGAGGATATGTAGACTCTAATAGAATTATGGTAAATAAGAAGAGCCTTGAAAAAACATATCATTAGGAGACGTGTCAATCTGTATGAAGGATGTCGATACCTACAGGAAGATGTCATGGTGAAAGATCATCACTAAGGTAACTTTTGTTCTAAAAGTTCATATGTATATGTTTATCTGGATGAATTTGTGCAAGGCTTCCAATCATGAGAAAGGATGTATGATCCTTGGATATGATTCAAAGGAAATCAGCATGGCATAAACATGGAACAGATAAGGAAGTATGGTGAATCACTTTTTGATAGCTGACATGACTCAGGATGAAAGTGATGGATAATATGTGCCTTATGAAGCTAAAAGTTGCAGATTCCTCAATATCGAAATCCATGACATCGAGGGCATGAATTCCTCATAAGCAACTGGGTGTCTCACCATTGCTGCTGGAGGTCCCTGGTTAAGAGGGGGCCTAATGATAAGTTTCTTACTTGGAAGAAACTTGGTAAATCCTAAGAATGAGCTTAGGTACATTACTTGTATAGGAATGAGTTCATTCCCTTGTGGAATAGGTCCTCCCTGGTTGAGAGGGAGAGATAGACACATCATTCTTGTCTTGGGAAGACAGAATGGAGGATTGGGTAATCATCTGACATTCGATACTCTTTTAGAATGTGTTAGGGCATTCAAGATAAGAGTAGTCAAGGACCGATATTCTTTGAGGGCTAGCTACCGAAGAGAATAATAGTCCAAGAAGGTCATACTTTTGGAACACCCGGGTGGAGTATGTACCTTGGAGAGACAATGACGAAGGTGTCTATAAGTCATGTGTCTCGCCAGCATTGTAGCCCACTGTCTCATTGAGAGATGGGGCTGTTAGTCAAGGCCTTGCACTAGGACAATGCTAGTTGATATGATGCTATACAGATGTGATTACCAATCTGATTCTTCTTATGAGATTCTTCAGTTTGAAAGTAACCATGTACATGTATGAATACCTCCCTAGTTAAGAGGGAGTGTTGAAAAGTGTAACTAAGTCGGTCTTCATGTTGACTATGTAATCATGTATATATGTAAAGAAGAAGTCAAAGATAATAAAATATATTTGGTGTACTTGCTTCATGGGTTTCATGAGCAAGATTTTTATGTAGATAGACTTCTTCTTGATGTCTACTAGGTTTAGGTCTTCTAGGCATAGAATATAATTATGTGTCATGTATATATATGAAGGAATATGTCTTCAGTCCAGATCTTGTCAAAGCCTTGTATTACATTCAAAAGTTTATGGAATAAAATGTTCTTAAACCGACCTCTCTCAAATGCTGAAAGAAGAAGCTGTTATAAGTTTTTGAAGTTAGCCTACAAGACTACATACAGGTCGGCCTAAAAGATGAGTCATCACATATATATATTCCTATGTTCATGTGGATAATAGACACACAATTGAATTCGAATTCCTCTGTAAATTGCGGATAAGTCTGAACCACCATTGCATGAAGTATTTACAGATCTAACACAAAAAGGACTTGTGGATACCACAACAGAGACATAGTATATATATACTATGATAGTGCGGATACCACAGCAGAGACAACGTATCTATATACTAATATAGTGCGGATACCACAACAGAGGCAACGTATACATATAAGATAGTGCGGATACCACAACTGTATATATATACACACACTAAGATAGTGTGGATACCACAACAGAGACAACGTAAATATATATACAAAGATAGTATGGAACTTACATCAGACTTAAGTGTGGATATATAAAAGAAGAAAAGAAGTGTGGATAAGAGACAATGATCATAAGAATAAGTGAGAGTAACAGTGAGGAAGGTAAATCCTTGATTTACCTTCCCACAATTCAAACAATTCAAATACAAACATACACAAGGTGAAGATCATAGTTTTGAAAGCAAATCTAGGTCTAAGGTCTAAGTTTGGGTCATGGTACTTGTCATTTGAAGATTGATAAGAAGAATTCTTTGCGGGTTTTCCTATCCAAGAGGGAGAGGTTTTGCCCTAGCTCTAGGAGCCTAACCTTTGTGTCTTATGTTTTCATAATTGACTTGATGAAAGATTAACTTAACTAAAAGAAGAGAAGACATAAGTACCTCAAGTACATTCACAAGTAATTATCAAGTAGAGAATTTGTATTAACCTACGACCTTCCAAATTCTCAACAACTATAAAGATAAAGGAAAGAATAGAGCTACTCACATGTTAGGGTTAAGAGTTTATTATATGAGATCTACGGTTGTAGTTTTGTAAATAAATATTAAAGTTCTATTAAGTCTTAATATGACAAGTAGATTAAGCAATGAACTAACAACATAATGTGGACAACAATAATGTATTCTCTTCAAATCTATGTACCCTAATCATATATTTGCAAGGAAGTGAAAGAGAAAGGAAAGATAACACAACCCAATTACTCATGGATATCATGTAAAGAATAACAAAAATAAACATGTAAAATCAATTAAATCCTTTAACAAATGGTGGATGAGAAAACATGAAAGGTTATGGGGTTTATTAGCTGATCTAATAATGAAGCCAAATCTCTTAACTACTTTCTAAAAAGAATGCAACAAAAATTGTCATGTAAATGGAAAGCTACTTGGATTAGGGAAAGGAAACATGTAATATATGGCTAGAGAAGGAAATAGAAACTTAACAACATACTTGGATATGTCTAATCCTCCTACAAAATATAATTGCATAAACTTTATTTTATTATGTTTAATGAAATAAAACACAAAGCAATCAATGATACAAAAATATAAAATAATAATATACACGTATGATGAGAAAATTTCCCTCAATTAGAACATACTTTTCTCATTCAAGGTTGTGTTGGAACATTTTTTTATGGTGGTGACCTTGGTAGACCAAGATGCATAGATGGGATTGTTGATGTTCAAATATGAATCCACCAAAAATAATGAGGGATATAATTCTATCAAGGTCCCAATTATACCTATACACATTTGATGTGGTGATATTTGCCGATATGTGGGCCCGATTACCTCAACAAAAGGTTTTTGGATATGACATAATTTTTAGGTATGTGTATATTCTTTGCAGTACTATATCCATGTGTTATAAGTTGTGTTGGGTGCAACATGGACGTTGTAGGGGGGTGAAAGCTCCCCTACATGGAGGTTTGGCAGTGGTGCCTCAAAAAAATATTTCTTGGTGGGTTTTTGTGTCTATTTTTGTTTTTGTGTCTTTTGTGTTTATTTGGTGCATGGTGGTTTATTCCATGGTTCGATTGATGGTTTGTGGACCATGGTTCGATTGATGGTTTAGGTATGTGTATATTCTTTGCAGTACTATATCCATGTGTTATACGTTGTGTTGGGTGCAACATGGACATTGTAGGGGGGTGAAAGCTCCCCTACATGGAGGTTTGGCAGTGGTGCCTCAAAAAAATATTTCTTGGTGGGTTTTTGTGTCTATTTTTGTTTTTGTGTATTTTGTGTTTCTTTGGTGCATGGTGGTTTATTCCATGGTTCGATTGATGGTTTGTGGATATATATATATATATATATATATATATATATATATATATATATATATATATATATATATATATATATATATATATGTATGTATGTATGTATATGTATATATACATATATATGTATATGTATATAGACACACACACACACATATATATGTATATATACATATATATGTATATGTATATATACATATATATGTATATGTATATAGACACACACACACACACACACACAAGTTTATATGGTATAATCTCTATGTTAATGTGTGTATTTTCCATTGTATATTTTCTATTTTTATTAAGAATCTAATTGAAAAAATTAACATGTTAATCCAAAAGGAAAGAAAATAGATGGCCTAACACACACAGACACACATGTTAACTAATAAAATATTATGTATTTCTAGATAGCTAGGAGCAATTATAATTATTATTAGACATAGAAGGACAACTAATTATATGGTTTATAAAATAATTCAGGAAGTTAAATAACAAATAAGCTCAAATATAATCTCATAATAATTTTAAATAAATAGTTATTTAAAATAATAGGTAATGTATTATGTATATGATACTTTATGTTAAGAAATCATAAAAATCAAGAAAGGAATTTCAAACTTTTATAATCTAAACTTTAAATTATACACTTATTAAATTATCAAATTTCCAATGAAATCTTGGCTTTTAGATTTGATTATTTCACTAAAATAAATAGAAAGCTACCATGCCATGTTTTCCAGCCATAAAGTGTTCAATCCTTCTCCAACACAGGTTTTTAAAATTGTTCAAATTGATAGAAATATTCAGGCTTGATTACAAAGTTTCCAACCCCTTTCCTATTGAAAGATCTAGTCTTTATACTAACCTATTGCTTCATCTATTTGTTCAAATTCTTCAAAAAAAAAATTGTTACAATAGTCTCGATAATTTTGTAAAAGGTTATGGAGAAAATCCTTTAGTTATTTTTTTTATTAACAAAATTGTTACAAGTCTTATTCAATTTATTAAAATTTTTTATGTTGTATTTAATCATAATGCTAAGAAAATATGATGTATTCTTCAGGTCATGATTCATCCCCCTTAATTATCTTCCTTGGTTCATAATTCCTAGCCTTTAAAATTAGTTCATTTAATGAAAAAATTTACAAATATAAAATGACTAGAGTTAGTGTTTGTTAGAGGTTCAATCAAAACAAAAGAATACTAGTCTAGAACAATTAGAATTATACACACAATAATCTATTCATTTCAATGAATTATCATTTTATGATTCAACATTACACTTGCTTCAATATGATTGAAGTGAGATCCAAGATTGATTGGTTGTAGAAGAAATGAATGGTTGCATCAATATGTTCCTAGTTGCTTTAGTCTTTTACAGTCATGGTAATTTATACAACATTGGTTGGGTGAAATTAAATACTTGGCTTATAATTTGTTATCAACCCAATGCATATTTTGTCTTATGGTGCACGACGTGTCTTGCAGGATACTTTGACTCAACAATGTCAATCCCCATTTTTCAAATGGTTCCAAAGAAATTAATGGTTGCATCTAAGTATTTCCTTTGATTTAGTGTGCCAAACCATTCTTTGGCATGCATAAAAATGCTTCACATATTAATTTGCATCATTATGCAATTTTGGCCAACAATATATTGTGGAGAGTACTTTCTTAATAGTTCCAGTGGTTGCAAAATGTCCACCACATGGATCATCATGAAAAGCCTTTAGAATATCACACACTTCATTCTCTTTGATACATCTTCTAAAAATTTGATCTAGTCCCAACTTGGATAAATATCCTTTTGTCCATATATATGGTACACTTTTACTTATCAAAGCATTCTTTTCTTGAGATAAAAAATGTTGGGGCAGCTTATTGGAAACCAATTAGTTTGCAGCATTTGTAAACCATGGTGTCATCACTAAACTGCAAATAAATCATCTAGAAAAGAATAATATAATGGTTCATCTGCTTTGTCACTAATAATCCTTGATAAGAAATCTACAAGCACATTCTCATGACAAGGTTTATCAAGTACTTGATCTGGATATGGGAAAACTAGTTTTGTTGTGCTACCTCCCTCATCAGTATTAAATAAATGTGTTTGTCTCAAATTAACCAGTTATGTGAGTGTTTATGTGTCAAGTTTAAGTGTCCTTTATGAGCAACTCATTAAGTAAAATAGTTGTTAAAAACACATGTACAACTAGTAAATTGAAAAGAAATAACACACAACAAACCCATTACACAATAGTTGATAACAGAGTTCAGCCCTCCTGGGATACATCTCCATGGACTTGCTTCAATGGCTAGGCCCTCTTTGGATTAATAGTCAATTCTCTGATTACATGCACCTAAATTTCTCCAATGGCTTTGAAACCTACTCCATCGGATTCAGAAGACTCAAAAACCTCAAAATAGACTCTTCAAGCTCTGAAAATGGTCTTCAAATGGACTAGGCATGACCTCCTCTCCTAGTGGCCCTCGGCTTCTTTAATATTCAAAGTGCAAAGAAAACTTACATAATTTCTCCTCTGCCTCTCTGACCTACACCGTCATGCTCAATGCATCCAAATCATCAAGGATTGACTCTTTCTAAGCCTAATTTGGTTGAAATATGCCAAAGTTATGGCTTCTTCAGTTTTCCCTAGGAAAACTCCTCCAAATCTGGAGAAACTCTAGTTAAGTCTGATAAAAATGGAGGTGGCACTGAAAATAGCGGACTCCGCCAAACTTAATCCATGATTAAAGGTTTGATTAGTTTAAGTTAAGTGTGCATTAATATGAGGTTTAGTGCTATAAGTGTGTTTATGAAAATCCACAATTAGGAAGGGTTAAACACATTTTAAATGGGGTTTAGTGCTTAATTAAACATGTTTTAACACTAATATTTTGCCATTTGGTTAGGCCTTCACCATAGGTCACATCACGAGTTCCTATGGTAAGGGTTGGCCCTTTTTTCGTCCACCCAAACCTTTCTTTAAACTCAAATAAATGTCACGCCCCATACATGTTAAGAACTTCATGCAGCATAGTTGGTAAGGCTTGTGGTTAGTGTGGGTGAGGTCACAGGGTTGACCCCCACCTCCACCCTTCCACCAATTTATATTTTTTTGCCACATCATACTAATCAAGTTCGAAATTTTAATCTTGAACATAGTTTCGGCCTTTGGGGGGCGGGGGGGGGGGGGGGGGGCACGTGGCAGCCTCTGGGATTGCCACGTGTCCTCTTCCCATTGTCTCCTCCCAAATCAAATAAAAATGTGAGAAATCACCCACTTAGAAACCATCCACAAATTGACACTTGGCATAGTGTCATTGGGTGAAATGAAGGAATATTCCTAGAATATTCCTTCTTGTTGACTAGCCTGTCATGTCACCCTTCTTTCCTTTTCTAAAAATATTATAGTTGTTTAGGAAAATGAATAACAGGCTCTATCTTCTTCACACAGACTCCGTTTTGAGTGAAAAAAAGTGTGCTAGTTTCCTAGCTATGAGACCTATCTGGTTGTTCCTGGTTTGGAGCGATTCTAAGCACTTTGAATTTTTAGCAAATTTTTTCCCCCAATCTAGATTTTGATCACTCCTTCCCACTGACAGGCTTTTGGACCCAAAAAAGTTGGTTATCTGATGAGAGTTGAATATTCTTCTCTTTTCCAAGTTCTATAAACTAGATTCTACTTGGAAAAATCTCCATGACAACCACTTGGGTTCACTAACATGTCTTGCCTTGCAAATAACTTGACACTTCAACCAATGTTCTCCTTTCACTGCTAACCCAATCCAACACTTGTTGGCTGCTTGTTGACTCATTAAACACCTTTATGTACCAAAGTGATCCCTCGGTGCTTTGAAAATTGACTGACGGCCTTACCACTGATGCATTTGAAGTAAGCTTTTCCTTGGAATCTACTTTTCCAAGTTAAGCCCATTTGAGTGAACTACAACAATGAGTTCCAATATCAGTAATAACAAGAAAATAAATTACCATTATTTTTACCTCCACGGTTCCAAATTCCACATCTGGAAGAATGCATTCACCATCTCTTTCGCACCTTAGCGTCAACACATCAAATAATCTACAATGGTTGTTGTCTTTGCTGTAATCTTTTTTGGCATATTGTCCCTCTTTCCGCTTCTTAATTCCATCATCCTTCAGTATTGACATGCTTTTCATAACATGATTTGAGAATGAAGGCTAATCATGAGCCTCTCACTCCATAATGGAGCTTCAAAAATCCCAAGACATCTTGTAACACGCAAAACCATTAACTTGAAAAACACGTCATATAAGAACACAACTAGACGACCTCTTCCTTTTGCTCCTTCAAAGCAACAAATGTCACATCGTGTGAACATAGACATGTACTCTTTCATATCGATGTACAAACTCATCGACCAAACACAAGTAGGAAAAACATGCCTCTTCAAACCATTGACTCTCAAGCCAAACAAAAGTTATTGTACTTGATTTTTTCAATAACTTGACAATTCTTCTCCCAAAACAAAAATAATTTCACATCTCATGAAACAATTCTTCAACATCTCCCTTTCATCTTTGGAGACAAAATCAACTCTTCCAAGTCGATATGACATATATGTAACAATCAATTGACCAACACAAGTCGACACTCATGCATGTGACAGCACAATGAAACTATAAAAAATTCAACTGTTCACACACACAAACTCTCATGCATGTATACAATTCTCAACTCTCTCACAAGTACAAGAATCCCATTGGTATGTACGAATACTTAAAGAGCTTAAATGACTAAGTTTACTACAAAAAACTGAGTCAACATACTCCACTTTCCAACATCTTTCTTCGTGCATCATGCAACATAATTTTAAGAGAAAAGAAATGCATTCAATTGGCAAATAAATGCATCAATAAGGCAAGATTTGCATCAATCAACAAAAGAAATGCAAGGCCTTAATTGGTTAATAAATCTAACCATATCTTTCCAAACCACTTCAATGGAGCTTCTTTCAGCTTCACTTCATGGTGTGAATCATCCTGACCCTCATCAATTATGGAATCCTCTTTTCAATTCTTGTCAAGATCTCTTTCCACCTTCTTCAAATGTCGTGGATGACATGTTGGATACAAAGTCAAACACTTGTCTACAAGATGACCTTGCTTATGGCAATGAGTGCAAAATAGTTGCATATCCTTTTCAACATGATTTGCTTTGTCCAATGGACATTTGTCTTTTTGTCTCCTTTCTTTAGAAAGTTTCATGTGCATGGCTATCTTCTTCGAGCATCTTGAAACGGCATGGTTATTCAAACCACAAAAGGAACATGTAAACTTTCTCCAAATCTTATGTGAATATTTATCATGTTTATCATAATCAAAAGCAACCTGATTAAAGGCAGATTTATACCTTGCACATTCACCTTTGTCGCCTTATTGAGGAGGTGAATTTGATGACATAGTGGCTCTCTTAATATTATCGAAAATTTGATTATGATCACTTTGAATTTTTAGAAAATGTTTGCCCCCAATCCAGATTCTGATCAATAGTAATATCAAAT
This sequence comes from Pinus albicaulis, assembly GCA_034641835.2. Taxonomy (NCBI): domain Eukaryota; kingdom Viridiplantae; phylum Streptophyta; class Pinopsida; order Pinales; family Pinaceae; genus Pinus; species Pinus albicaulis. The sequence goes on along the minus strand of JAXQQM020062231.1, from coordinate 30,050 downwards.
TATTGAATATGTAAAAGAAAATGAATTATTCTACCATTAATAATTGGTTTTTTATTAAATGTTTTAAGGTTGAATTATCCATATGTACAAAAGTAGGATATTCAATAATTTAATGCCTAAATTTATTAATGGAATATATTATCACTAAGAATTCCTTCTTGGTGATGGTATACTTTACGTCCACGTGTGCAAGATTTTTGCTGATATAATAAAATTACAAGCATTGTTATATCTTCTTTTTTTCCTAACACAATGCCTAAAATTTTACCAGAAGCATCAAAATAAACATGAAATGGTAAATTCCAATCCATACCTTACAAAATAGGAGTAATGGTTAATTTTTATTTTATAGTTTCAAAGGTTTTCTAACAAGCTATTTTACATGTAAATTCAACATATTTACAAAGTAATACAAAAATGATGAAGCTATTTTGCTGAAAATTTCTATAAAGATTTGATAATAGCTAGCATGGCCCAAAAAACTCACATATTTTTTATTTGTGGGAACAAACATTTTTAATAACACCTAGTTTTGTTTGGTCCACCTTAATTCATTGTGTTGAAACATGATGTTACAAATAAATTCCTTCACTCATCATCCAGTAACAATTTTCTTTACTTACTAAGAGATGGTTTTCTGCACATGTCTATGCAAATTTTCTAATTTGCCCAAGGCTTCCTCAAAAAATATTTTCCAAAATTAGTAAAATCATCCATGAAAACATTAAATTTTTTTGGGATAAGGTCATAAAATATATTGGAAAGTTGCAGGTGCATTACACAATTTGAATGGTGAAACTCTATAGGCAAAATTTCCCTAGGGACAAACAAATGTAGTTATATTTTTATCCTTGGGAGATTACCCTAATGGAAAGTGGAATCCACCCATGATATCCACCCACGGAATTGTAACTCAAGAAGGCTATAAATAACAGGCCTCACTTTATAAAAGGAAAAAATCATCCACCAAAATGTAGTTGTAATAGTTTCTCTTATTTAATAAATAGTTTCTTTCTTTTGAATATTATGAGATTCCTCACCTCTCTCTTGATGTTTAAGTCTCTCAGATATTGGCCCTCTAATATTTGAATTAGTGGTATCTATGCGAGTTATGACTTCATGGAAATCAAGGTTTTATAAGGGTTTTGAGGGGATCCATTAGAAATTCTCTCCAAGTCTTGAATCTCTCTTGAAATCATCTGAAAGGTTAAATTTCTATCACCCTTGCAACATGTTTCATTGAATCTTTATTTTCCTTCCATCCCTTGCTCTACAACATGCATATGAATGCCACATGCCAACATCAAAATTATGAGCATCACCATCATTGGCATGGAAAGAAAATATAGGACTTGTTTGAAAAAAAACTGAGTTAAGGGCTAGAATAAGATTTGAGAAGCTCTCATACATGTTTAGAATCCTAAATTATAAATTTTCAAACACTGGCACTTATTGTAATCGCCTTAGAAAAATTTAGAAGTTGTGTAATAGCACCCTTTGTAGTGTCAATAAAGAAAGTGTCCTAAATAGAACCTAGTTACTCAAAGATATGAAAGTAAAGGTGTTACTCACTGGAAATAAGTACTTGGAAAACAATCTTTATAGCTTGATTCCATTTCTTAATCTTCTCTTCCAAATTTCCTTGATCCATCTTTTGAATTTATTCACCACTATGTTTTTTCTATTCCTAACATCGCCAACATTTTGTTATCATCATTAGATGTGAAATACCCACTCCCACCCTGACTCATTTATTCATCCTACTCACAATCCAAAAGCTTCAACAATACCAAGCTTGGTGGGTTAATCACCTCCTTGCAGCATCAATGTTTGGTTTCGAAAATGAAAGTGTTGGCATTGGTAGTGTTATCCAACAGTTTTTGGGTGGGGAATGCCACTAACATAAACATTTCGAATGAGTTTTTAGATTAAATTCAATAGATATATCACTCAACCAAAGTTAGAATATGACATAAATAGTAGGAGAACTATCACAATTTTGGCTTTGAATAATAGAGCCATGTTGTTCTAACTAGCAAGTAGTTGGGTGTGTCTACAATGAAAATGGAATGGAAAAGGTTTTGAGTTTGCATGTGTTGTTAGATTACTTTGACGGAAAAAAGCTCAACCAGATATCCAATGGCACTATGGAATCTACCACATTGTATTAGACTAGTGGAAATGTTGTTGGTAAAATAATATTCTTCAACACTACAGATCTTGTTAGTCATCAGTAATTTTTGAATTTTTGATGACTAAATGATTATCCCAAGATTTCTAGAAACAAAGTTCGTAGACATTTTCAGTTCTAGAAATCTCACTGCCTTCGTTATCCTTAAGATATTTTTCACTATTTCCTCACTTCATCCTATCTAGCTTTTCCTACCAGTCTCAGAATACCCATTAAGAGCCCATGTCACCCATTTTATCTATATCTTGTCACCTTTGACTCAAATCCCCTGTTTTTGTTTCACCTAAAAACCCCACTGCTACCTAAGCTCACCAATCAATCATGCTTGTTGTGTCCCCCAAACTACTCCTAAACATTGATAGTCTCAAACTATCTCTGTAGACTCTTTGATAAATCAAGTACATTGGTATTTGGGTTTTCAATACATTAAGTCTAATCATGAACTATGTCTCACACTTGATAAATCCCAAATTCTAGGTTTTAGTCCAAAAGCCAAGTCCCAGAAAGCCTCCACTAGGCCACCTAGAGTTTCACAAAGTCATAGGGTGGATTTGGTGCCCTACAAACTCTGTTTTTCCTATATGAAGAAATTGTATTCAAAGAAGGAAAGGACTGGTGATATTGTCTTAAACTCATCAAAGAGATCATTCAAAAAGGTATTTGGCCTGAAGCACAAGTTTTGTAGGGGGATAGCTGCCCCTTACTTACTGTTATGTATATTTTATTAATTATTAGTTAGATATAGTTATCTTAGGTTTATTAATGTGGAAGGGCATGATCAACGATCATGCCTCTTCGCCAAGGGACACCATAGGGCTATATTTAAAGCCTTGGTGATCCTCACTTGTAATCATCTCATCTTTTATCAATAATAATATATAATTATCAAGTTTACCAGAGTTTTTACACTCCATTGGTATCAGAGCCATCACTCTTCTGGATCTGTGTGATCATCAAATTAAAGAATTTCTAAGGAAATTGCAGAAATTTTTAAAACCAAGTGCAAAATTGCTGAAGAAATTAAAGAATTATAGAAAATTGCAGAATTTTTTTTTTTTAAATGAGTGCTTGTGGAAAACAACATTTGTTTAATAATAATAAAAAAAATTGTAGATTTTTTCCCAACCCCCTCACTCCCACTCTGATAAAGGGGGAAATAAATTAAAAGGGGAAAAAAATATTTAAAAGAAAATAGTTCCAAGAGAAAAAAAGAAAAAGAAAAAGAAAAAAGAGATATATATAAAGAAGTACATATACGTGCATACCAAGACAAATTAAAATTAAAAAGGAAAAATAAATAAGGAAGAGTAATTACTCGTGGTTTACAAGCTCGTGGTTTTGGAAGCCCATGGTAATTGCCCATGGTATTAAAACACATTCCCCCTTTTCAAAACAACGTGACTTTTCAAAGTTAACAAAAAAAATTTCCCCATATATATATATATATATATAATAAAATAATAATAATAATAATTATTATTATTATTTTAAAAAAAAGAAAAGAAAAAAAAACTATTTTCAAAGAAAACATCACAAGAGAAGGTACAGTGGTGAATGACATATGCCAAAGAAGATAAATCTTAAGTGAAGAAAACTGTCAAAAAAATAAAGCTTTGAGGACAAAGCTTTTAAGGAAAAGGGGATAAGTCCTAATTATGAGGAGTATGTCGTCATCAATTTTGATGGCCGGATTTTAGAAAAAATTGCTGGATCTCGAGAAACAGATCAATAATAATTCAGATGACTTTGGAAAAAGATTAGTCGGTCTCGAAGGTACAGTTGCAGGAAACTCCAACGATATAAAAAAGGTTCATGATACGAAAAATCAAATAGAAAGACAAATGTGGCTAAATCATAACAAGGCCACAGAAAATCATAGCGAAGCAATGAAAAAAATGACAGAACTATTCGATAAGTTAAATGATAAGATAGATAAGATAAGTCAGACACAAGAACCAATATTTTCGAATGTTGAACATAATCAACTGAACAATGCAGCTAATTTAGATCAGAATCATGAATATAACATGTTTGAAAAATAACAATTAAATGAGGTTGAATTGGACATCCGCTCATATGAAAGCTATAGTGTTGAACCACCTAGAAGTAGAGACTTTGAGATTAACCATGAAAATACAGATACTTATAAACAGCAAAATGTTTCATCCCCAGAATTGAAATAAAAATGTGAAGAGACAAACACATCTGAAGCCACTGATACAGTGCCAGACGCTGTTGAGGCCTTCGGTGATGAAGCAGATATGGTTGTTAAGAAGGAAGCATTTGATGATGAGGAGAAGTTGCATCGAACGATAATTGTTGGTAACTTACCTTGAAATCTAAAAAGGAATCACGAAAAATCACCAGAAGAATAAGGAATAGTTCGGAAACACGAAAAATTCTTCCAAGACCTGCCAATAAAAGTACCTCCTAATAAGGAACATGAACATCCAATAGAAGTCAAGAAAGGACCTGGCCCTATCAATATCAAATCTTGTCGCTATCCAAATCACCAAAATATTGAGCTCAAGAAGATGCTCCACGATCTTTTAAAAATGTGGGAAGCAAGAGCTCATCGCTTGAGAAACCCAGGCATTCGTCAATGTTGTCCATCATTACGTATGCTTTGAGGACAAAGCATCTTTAAGAGAGGGGCAATGTTATGTATATTTTATTAATTATTAGTTAGATATAGTTATCTTAGGTTTATTAATGTGGAAGGGCATGATCAATGATCATGCCTCTTCGCCAAGGGACACCATACAGCTATATTTAAAGCCTTGGTGATCCTCACTTGTAATCATCTCATATTTTATCAATAATAATATATAATTATCAAGTTTACCAGAGTTTTTACACTCCACTTACATTTCTACAAAAAAGTCAAAAGGCTATCAACCTAGAAAGAGGTAAGGTAATGAGAGGCACCATCACAAGAAAACCACTCACAACCAAGAAGAAAGCAACAAGGTATGGGTTTGATGGAAATCAGGATTTGTGACTGTTTTGACCAAGCAATAAAGCAATACTAGGGTTACAAAGGCAAAGGACACCTCAACCCCTTCGAATGATCATTGAAGGATTTTTAGACATAAGTAATGATTTTGATAAGTGTTTCTTTGAGAACTTAGAAGACAACACTGTTTTCTTTTGCTAAGCATCCCTAAAAACTTAAAAGTTTGGAAGATGGAAAAATATGGTCAAATAGTGACAAAGAAGCCTCCTTCATCACAACAGATGGTTTCAAAGGGTCTTCAAACTAACTTCTAGGGTTTGGAAGATAAGCACTAACTCCACTTCATCAAAAGGTAAAATCAGAGGTTTTAAAGAGGATCAAGAAGGGCATACATGAAAATCAATACTCCACTACACCAAAGGCAGAAAGATGACGAGGAGTATTAGTAAAAAGAGGCAAGAAATGTCATTTCAAAGGTCTCTTTTCTCTAAAGAACAGTTAGAGGCATATTCAAGTGGCCAAAAGGGACAATCCTGGGTAGAAATTGCCAAAGAAAGAAACTATGATAAATATGGGTCATTATTCATAAAGTAAGTTGTCCAAGTTCAAAAGAGACAGTGATCAAAGGGCATAAGTAGTGTAGGCACCTGCAAGATGAGAAGTAGACAGCAAAAAACACAAAAATGGTTTAAAATAGCTCACCTCCCTCACTTGACATACATCATTGTAAGAATGATCTGAAGAAACAATTATGCCACTGACTATTCTGCAAAATACGGATGAACATGAATGCCACTATACAAGACTATCAAAAATGTTTTCTTACAGGAAAATTGATAAGGTCAATGGCAAGAATGTTTCAAATAAAGGTGGCACATCTCAAAATACCAAGCTGTTGTTTATAGGTGAGAGGCATAGTCTTGGCTTCTTCAGGAAGGTTATCAATTTGAAAAGAACCTTAAGAGGCCTCTAGCAGTGAAAAAAGACAAAGTTTCTGTTGAAATGCCACCTACAATACCAAAAGCAGTCAAAAGGCACAGTGAGAAAAAGTGAGGAGAAATGAACCTTATAAAGTGGGTTTTGGCATTAAATCATCTTTTAAAAAAAACTATGAAGTATTTTCTCCCTCTTTTCCACTTCATTTTCATCATAGCAAAGAAGGAAATAACCGTTGAAGGAAATTTTGAGGGTTTCTATGCAAACTGGTGAACCGAGGTCGACGTTACGCATAGGCGAGGTGGGCCCAGTGTTATTTAACACTGCATTGTGCACCTAGAGCCCGACGCTATGCACCTGGGAAAGCGCTACGTACAGGCACAGGAAAAGGCCCGAACTACCCGAATTGCCTATTAGCCACTCGACGCTATGCTCCGACGGGCCCGACTGGCCCATCTCTGGCTCGAGTCGACCCAGGCATTACGCATAGGCAGAGTGTGTCTCGATTTGCTAAAAAGGGTCAAAATTTTGATATTTCACCTCCAAACCTCCTGCACTCAAAGAAACAAAGTTGGTGGCTCTTTTTCTTGCCTTCCAAGCATTCATTTACCTAAGCAAAAAAGACATTTAAGGGTCTAATGTGAAAAAAACCTAGGCTGCAGAAAAATCAATTTTTTGATCTCTTGGGTTAGGGTTTGCAAAGATAAGAGCTATTATATATGTGAGAGAAGATTGAGTGACAACAAAAAAACCTCTAAAAACTAAGCACACTCCTTGGAAGCTTCATCTTAGCCCTCATCTGCAAAATTTTCCCTTACATCACTCATTTCCATCCTTTGACCTAAAGGCTCTCAAAAAAAGTTTAAAAACCCTTCTGTGCTAACACCAGTCACCGTGTCTGAAGGAGAATTTCATACCAGAAGTGATGAAAGCCGAAGACCTACCAAGCCTAAACACAAGGGAGGAAGGGCTAATAGGTTTAAACCCTTGGCCACTACTCAAATTACTTCCTCTCCCATGATCCTTTCATCCTTTCAAGATGTTGGGTGTTACCAATTTTGTGAGAAAGTTAAACAAGTCCAGAGCCACTCAAAATTGAATATATTGTTCATCCTTGGATTTCAAAATCACCAAGTCAACCTAGCAGTAGTGGAATTTGAACTCTCATTTGAATCCATTTCTAAAGCCACAGGTGTTCCAGACATTGGTGAGATATGGTTTAAACAAAAGAAGTAGGACTTGAGCTACTATGAGCCCTACCTAAAACCTAGCTGTTAACAAGGTTGCAAGGCTATTTTCCCCTTCTCCTACTTGCTAGAGAGGTATTCCCTACTGATGAGGTAGATTATCAGGTACTTCACCTATGAGGGGAGATAATCTAGGGTTTATTCATATCATATAAGGTTACTAATGCACTTCACCAAAGTCAAAATGATGAACCTACCATACTACCTCTTCTGTAGCATTAACAATATGGCCTCAGTAGTCAAGAAGAGAAGCTATGACCACCAAATGCCAAGCCTTTTCCACCACTCCTTGATCAAAATGATTTTCTTACACCAGCTGGAGCAGCAAGGAATCCCTTGGGAAGTCTTCATCTCACATGATGTGTTTACAAATCCCCAAGCCTTCATTCAGCAAAATTTACCTTCCACTTCACAACCACCTGCCTCCACTCCTCCATCATCTCTGCATATGCCTTATCCACAAAGAAATTCACCTCCTATCTCTTCTCCTAATGCATCAAGTGAAGGAGCTGACAGTAGCTCCAATAAGGAGCAAACATATGACAATGATGAGGAAGAGGACAGTGAGGTAGAAACTGAGGTAGATGAAGAAAAACAAGAAGAAGATAACAATACTAAAGGGAATAATGATGGTAGTGACCATGAAGAACAAACAAACAACAGTGAGGAAGAGGCAGAAACTATTGAGGAAGACCAAGGAGGTGATGATAGCATGGAAGAAAGTGAAGAGAGTAAATCAGAAAACAATAATACAAATACAGATCTTAATCAAGAAGATGATGAGGAAAGTAAAAAAAATAGTGGAGCAGAAACAGAGCCTAATGATGAAGAAAATTATGATGACATAAATGAATAGGATGAACATGGGAGCCCTGAAAAGAAAGACAGTGACGAAGAGGAGCAAAACAGTGACAGTGATGACACTTATGAAACAAATTCAAATGCACAAGAGAGTGTTGATGATGAACAAGATGACAGTCAGCATGAGAGTGCACAAGACAGGCTAGGGAAAGATTATTCCGAGCATGATAGTGAGCCCAATCACAGTTACAAAGGTGCTGAAATAAATGAAGAAAATGAAGATGAGGAGACAGGGGAAGAGGGCAAAGAAACTGAAGACCAAGATCAAACAAATAATGAGGGTGAAACAGAGTTTGAGGGTGAAGACATTGACCAAGACAGTGATACAAATGAGACAGTCAATGACAGCTTTCATGACTATCATGACACCAATTTGCCTTAAAATGACCAAGGAACTCAAAGTGCCCATGCTGAAAGTAACAAAGAAGAAGACCTTGGTGAAGGACAGAGCCAAAATAAGACAAGTGAGGGGGATAGTGGTTAGTTTGAGAGCCCAGAAAATAGTGAAGAAGGCAAGGATGATGACGAGGTTAAAGGTCAAAAAATCAGTGACCCAATGGAGCATCAAGTGACTTATGAAATTCATGACAAAAATAAGAAGGCTTGTGACACCTCCAAAGGTAAGAGCACCCTCATCCATCCTCTCACATGCACCTACCACAGAGGCATAAGAGATGTGTTTGTTGCCTCAAAAAGGTAAAGGGCCATATCTCCTCCAACAATAAAGCATAAGGACAAAGGCAGGGAAAAAATGGAAAAAGGAGGGTAGCAGGTGAAGGTAAGAATAAGTAAAAGGATCAAAAGGACTTCTCAAGGCCCTCAGTTCATTGATCTAGACAGTGACAATGAGGACCAGGAGATGAACACTAAATTGCTTCTTTTGGAGAAATATGCACAACTTCAGGAATGGGAAAGGGACTTTGATATGGCTCAAAGGGTCATCCACTATTACAAAGAGGAACATAAGCATTTCAAGGAGGTGAAGAAGGGCCTTGACCTACAAAAGAAAATGGCCAAGCATTATGCAAGGAAAAGCATGCTTGCTAGTGCCAAGCTAAAGAAGGCCCTCATTGAGCTAGAAGACCTAAAAAGAACCAAAGTGCATGAAAGCCTTGAAATCTTGGCTGAGGCTTCTAAAAAGGTGTCCAAAATCTCTTTAGATATCTCTCCACAAATTTTGAGGCAAATTGGACAACTTTTTGTTTTTTCCAAATTTTGACCCCTAGAAGCACAACACCCTAGGTGCTACGCACAAAATTGGTGCATCCTCAGCTCTCAAAGTTTTCATTTTTGAATTTTTCACATCACCAATAGTATTCTCACCAATTTTCAGATCATTTGGATCATTTTAACCCCCTCAAAAGGTCAAAAAACATCAAGAAATTGACCTTTCTGCCTCATTTTTAGACCAGGTGCTGTGCACAGAGAAGTGTTGGGAGATTTGATTTTTGAAAAGGTAAATGGCATCAATTTAGCACAACTCAAAAATTTCTGGAAAGAAGACTCATCAGGCTTTCTAACGATCCATCAAGGAGCCAAATCCGGTGTCAGGAAGGCCTCCAAAACACTGCTGCAAAAGGCCTATTTCTGTGTTGCGCGCCTGGCATAATTTCACTGTTTGACACAGTGCGCTATGCTCCTGTAGATGAATGGGAAGAATGTGTGTTTGGCAAGTTTTAACATGCATGTCAGAGCCTAAAAGTCAATTTAATTGCTATTTTTTGCCGGAAAATATATTTGTTAGATATTTTGTGCCTTGGGCCTTGCAAGGCCTCAAGGACAACATAGGATATTTCTTGTTGGCCAATAGGCTTCTAGATACTCTCTTTGGTTTTCCTCCTCTATGATTATTATATATTTCATGAGGATTCATTGTAAGGAGTTGGTACTTGATGTGTTTAAGAGCAATACATGGTTTTATGAGCTTGGAGAAGAAATTGGTTTTGTGAAGTGGATGAATGGCTTGTTTGGCTTGATGATGGAGAAGCATGTTTGAAGGATTCCATAGCTTGGTGAATGGTGATGTTTTCTTAACTTGTTAATGTTTTCTTGTCCTCATTTTGTTTCATTCTTCTTGGTTGCTATAGATCAGAAAAGTATAGGTTGAGACATGCTCGTGGAAGCACCTCAAACCTCCTGTTTGTTATAGCTTTGATGTTTTCCTCTTTTGTTCACCTTAAGGAATTCTTAGCTGTTGTGAAACCAGCTCCAAAAATAGAAGAAAACAGATATAAACGCCTTAGAAATAAGCTACTTCGAGGGGGCAACCTCCAATACATTACATGAATGAACAATTCTTGGATGATACAAATTACAAAATCTCCTTTCTATATATAAGAGTCCATGGGGCCACAATGTAATCCTAGTGGGCCACAATGTAATCCTAGCCAACCTAAAAATAATAATTTAAGGGCACAATAATAACAATATGGGGGTTACAGGGGTACAATAATAACAATAAGGGAGTTACACTAACAACAATAAGGGACTATACTAGTAATATAGGGACCTAACATGCCCCTCTCCTTCAAAAAAGTGTTGTCCTCAACGCTTGAGTAGCTCTGGGTGCTTCTGTATAAAATTCTCATCCTCCCATGTAGAATCTTCCGTGGGTAAGTTCTTCCACTTGATGAGATACTCTGAAATTGATCGATTCCGTAGTTGTCGAGTTCTTTTTTCTATGACTGCTTCAGGTTCCAATATGATCTTCCCTTCCCCATCAAGTTCTGGCAATACTGTTTGAGCTGGAAGATTTTCACCTATAACCTTCTTTAAGCATGAAACATGGAAAACTGGATGTACTCGCGAAGAAGCAGGAAGCTCCAATTTGTATGCCATAGTACCAATCTTTTGCAACACCTTGTAAGGACCATAGTACTTTGGCGATAATTTATTATCCTTTTTTGCTTGCTTGAGGGACATTTGTTTGTATGGTTGTAGCCGTAAAAATACCCAATCTCCTACATCAAAACTTCTCTCGCTACGATGTTGATCTGCCTGTTGTTTCATTCGATTTTGTGCCAAATTCAGGTTATCCTTTAAGGGTTGGAGAACTTCTTGCTGATGCTCGATGTGATCTTCCACTGCTTGAACCTTCAAATTTTCCCTTAAAGATGATGTGATGGATGGTGGATGATATCCATAAAGTGCCATAAATGGGGTCATTTTCGCTGTAGTATGGAAGGAAGTGTTATACCACCATTCAGCGAGAGGTAACCACTTGACCCATTGTGTTTGTTTATCAGATACAAAACAACGAAGATATCCTTCCAAACATTTATTTACTATCTCGGTTTGACCATCATATTGAGGATGATAAGATGAGCTATGAGCTAATTGAGTACCCAAACAAGAAAATAACTCCGTCCAAAAATTTCCAGTAAAAATGGGATCTCTGTCGCTCACAATAACCTTTGGGTTTCCATGTAGCTTTTGAACTGTTTCCATAAATGTAGTAGCAATTGTGCTAGCTTTAAATGGATGAGATTTAAAGTGTGCATACTTGGTAAGTCTATCAACTACCACCATGATGACACTCTTTCCTTCGGACTTAGGTAAACCTGTGATAAAATCCATTGAAATATCCTCCCAACGTTGACTTGGAATGGATAAAGGTTGTAGAAGTCCTGGGGTCTTAATTGTTTCCACTTTATTCTGCTGGCAAACCAAACATTCCGCCACAAACTTTCGAATATCAGATTTAAGGCCATCCCCAAAAAATTCTTTCTTCACCCTGTGGTAAGTTTTTAAAAATCCTGAGTGTCCTCCTAAAGGAGAAGTGTGCAATTCCAGAAGAATCTTTTGTTTTAGTTGGGAATTCTTACAAAGATATAAGCGATCTTTGTACCATAGGGAATCATTTTTCCAACTAAATGTATCAGATGTACTAGGATCTTGCTGCAACTTTTGAATGAGTGTCCATACATCTTTTTCCTTCTTCCATTCATCTCTTGCTTCGGTTATCCAATCTGGTTGGATAATAGAAATGGCACAAAGCAATGCTTACACCTCTTCATTCTTTCTTGAGAGTGCATCTGCAACAACATTAAGCTTTCCTTTTTTGTAGATTATTTCAAAGTCATAACCCAACATCTTTGTGACCCATTTTCGTTGCTCTTCTGAAGATAGTCTTTGTTCCAAAAAGTGTTTAAGACTATCATGATCAGTTTTTACCTTGAAGTGTCTTCCCATTAGGTAAGTTCGCCATTTCTTTAGTGCATGCAGTATTGCTAACATTTCCTTCTCATAAATAGGTTTTTGTAAATACTTTCCTTTGATTGGACGACTTTCAAAAGAAATAGGTCTTCCTTCTTGCATTAAAACAACACCAATTCCATTTCCTGAGGCATCACATTCCACAATAAAGGTTTTTGTGAAGTCTGGCGTAGCTAAGACTGGTGCTAGGCACATTGCCTCTTTAAGATATTCAAAGGCCTTAGTTGCTTCAGGAGTCCATGAAAATGCATCTTTCTTCAATAATGTTGTTAGAGGTGCTGCTATTCTCCCATAATTTTTAACAAACTTGCGATAATACCTTGTTAACCCGATAAATACTCGCAACTACTTAAGGGTTTTGGGGACTTTTCCTTAATGGATTTAATTTTGTTAGGGTCTACCTTAACACCCTAGTGAGATACAATATGACCCAGATATTCCACCTCTTGTACTCCAAAGAAACATTTGGATGTTTTTGCATAAAATTGTTTCTCTTGCAATAGTTTGAGCACCCTGTTAACATGTTGAACATGATCCTTCCAAGACCTGCTGTAGATTAGTATATCATCAAAAAATACTAGCACAAATTTTCGAAGGAAGGGTTTGAAAATGGAATTCATCAATCCTCGAAATTTAGAAGGTGCATTGGTAAGGCCAAAAGGCATGACCAAAAATTCATAATGACCCTCATGAGTTCGAAATGCTGTTTTGGGAATATCTTCAGTCTTCATTCTAATTTGATGATATCCTGAATGAAGATCCAACTTGGTAAAATAAATTGCTCCGTGTAATTCATCTAATAATTTATCAATCATAGGAATGGGAAATTTATCTTTAATGGTGAGCTTATTGAGCTCCCTATAATCTGGACACATGTGCCATGATCCATCCTTCTTGTGTACCAATACTATAGGAGCAGAGAAAGAACTTTGACTAGGTTGAATTATACCAGCCTCTAACATTTCTGCAATCATATGTTCAATTTCTCTCTTTTGGACATAAGGATATCTATAAGGCCTTATGTTTGGAGGAACACTTCCGGGAATCAAATGAATAGCATGATCATGATCATGAATAGGTGGGAGTCCTTTGGGAGTTTCAAACAAGTTGGAATGATTGTCCAAGGCTTTTTAGAGATCTGCAGAAATAGATGATTTTGATGTTGGAACTTCTAGTGAGCATAATTGTTCAATTACGCCTCGTTGTTCTTTCTTTAGAAGCTTTTTCATGACATTAGAGCTTATTATCTTTCCCGGCTTCCCTACAATACCCTGTCATTCAACTTCCTTACCTTCTGAAAAAACTTTCAAGAAACGTCCTTGAAAATTAAAAGCTACCTTCCCCAAAGATTGTAACCATTGTACTCCTGGTACAAAATCAGCACCTCCCATAGGAATCTAAAGCATTGGAATATTCAATACATATTCCCCCATGGTTAGCTTGAAATTATGGTATTTTCCAGAGAAATTTATAGTTCCTCCATTTGCAACCATCACTTGACATTCTGGTGTTGGGTACAGGAAAAAATTCAATTCCTTGGCTACCTTACAATGAATAAAATTATGGGTACTACCTGAATCAATCAACACTATTACCTTTTTCTTCTTTATATGTCCTTCTATCTTAAGAATTTGAGGAGTGGTAATTCCTGCCAATGCATTACATGATATGGTCGGACTCATTTCTTCCTCTTCTAGGGTTGGTTCCTGGTGTATACCCTCTTCTTTTGAAAATTCTTGTTCATTTTCTTCTTCCTCTTCACAATGTATGTAAAATAATTTCTTCTTAGCACACTTATGACCTTTAGTGTATTTGCTATCACAACTGTAGCAAAGCCTTTTTGCTCTTTTTTATTCCAATTTTTGTGGTGTCAACCTTGTAGGTTGTGGAAATCTAGGAGTAGCAACAATTCCCTCTTTATAGAAGCGAGTGGTAGGCTTTGTTTTCACCATAATTTTACATTCTATTTTTCTTGCCAACTTGAATGCCTTCTCCAATGAATCAAGTTCCAAAACACGAACTTCATGTTGGATGTTATCCTTTAAAGTACCTATGAAGAGATCAATCCCATGTTCCTCTGGAATATCAGTTACCCTTATATTCAATTTTTGGAAGTCCTCAATGTGCTCTCCCACTGGACACTTTTGTTTGAGATTTATCAATTGGCTAAAGAAGGTGTTGCTCTTTGTATCCTCATAATGTGCTATCATTTCCTCCGTAAAAATTGACCAAGTGACAATTTTTTTACGAGAGCAAAGCCATCGATACCATACAAATGTATTTTTTTCTAAATGTAAAGTTGTGATGCGTACCTTTTGTGTGTTTTGCACATTATTGAGATCAAAATATTGCTCCATCTGTAGTATCCATGTTACAAGATCCTTTCCATCAAATTTCCTCATATCCATTTTAGGAATATGGTGGTTCTTCCTTCCAACATTAGAGTTTATGAAATCATGATTAACATTTATTTTTTTCTCATCATGAGTTTCATCTACTATCTTTTCACCATTAGGAAACATTTCTTGTATCAACTTTGTCAAACCTTCCATGTTTGCTTTTAGATCCTTCTTCATGTTATCCATTTTTTCATCGATCTTAGCTTCCATTTCATCAATCTTAGATTCCATGCCAGCTTCCATGCCATCCATCTTAGCTTCCATGCCATCCATGCCATTCTTCAAACCATCCATCTTAGATTCCACGCCTTTCTTCAAACCATCCATCTTAGTTTCCAGATCTTTCTTCAAAACTTCCATGTCATTTTTTGTTGCTCTTTGTGAGAGCGAAATTTGTTGCACTTGCTCTTGTAATTTTGATATGTCACGTTGCCATTCTTCGTCTTCATGAGGAATAGTAGAGCCTTCTAAAGGCTTAATGGGTGTTGAATTATTTTTAGGGGCCATTTTAGAATCCAATACTGATATCTATTCTACAATATGCCCTTGGAATCAATTCAACTTGATTCTTAAAATAGACTTGTGCAATTCGGAAAACAATACACACCTTTTACTTGCTTTTGAGGAGATCAATATTGAAATTGAATTATCTCTATAATTTCGGATCCTCAATATCTGAAATTCGGCCTTGTAGTAGCCCTCTGAAGCTTCTTTCAAATGCCATAGGTTTGATCTGATTTGGATTCTTCAAGGCAATTTTATGTCCAATCTCCCACAATGACCCAATTATGGACTGGTTCAGTAGAGCGAACTTGTACGACTTGCCACGTGTCACTGTTTCCTCCTTTGGCTCTGAAATTGATAGACATAAAACTATAGTCTGTGTACTTGCGGTCACTTTTTACATTATTCCAATCTGATGCTTAGAGAGAGAGAGAGAGAGTTATGAATATTTTCCCATGATCACCTCTTTGAGATGAAATTCATAAGCCTGAAAAAGCCCTAACTTCCACAGATCATATCTTCGCCAATATTGTGAACCAAGATCTGAAATTTTGTGACGTTTTTCCTCATAATTTTAGCTTTTGAACCTTCGTAGAAAATTTTTTATAGAGAAAATGCCATGATACCCTATTTAGGTTAAATTCAGGAGCCTACAAAATGACCTACCTTCCACAGATCATATCTCCGAAAATATTGTGAACCAAGCTCTGAAATTTTGCGACGATGTTCCTAAAGATTTTGGCTTCGTACCCTAAAAATTCAGCTTCTGAACCTTCGTAGAAAAAATGTTCTAGTGAAAATGCCATGATGACCTATTTGGAGCAGCGAAACCGTATAATCCCAAAGCTCTGATACCAAATGTTGTGAAACCAGCTCCAAAAATAGAAGAAAAGAGATATCAACACCTTAGAAATAGGCCACTTCGAGGGGGCAACCTCCAATACATTACATGAATGAACAATTCTTGGATGATACAAATTACAAAACCTCCTTTCTATATATAGGAGTCCATGCGGCCACAATGTAATCCTAGCCGACCTAACAATAATAATTTAAGGGCACAATGATAACAATATGGGGGTTACAGGGGTACAATAATAACAATAAGGGGGTTACACTAACAACAATAAGGGACTATACTAGTAATATAGGGACCTAACATTGACTGCTCCTTAGGTACACCAAAACTTGTTTCTGTTTCATAAATGGTTATTATGCTAGCTTACAAGTATGATTCATGGTATGCCTTGCTTATTTGAAATTTTCAAAACCCTATCTTGAAGCTTTTTCTGTGGAATATTGATTGATTAGGTTAAGTCAAAGAGGTCTCGTTCGATCTTGCCCTTTTCCCATGCTTACCAACTTGTTTCAGAGTTCCCAATAGCTTGATATATGCTGTTTAGGAGTTCCCTCTCCATAAATTGAGTTATTTGTTTATCTTATGTGTTTTCCCAAAAGCTGAAGGTGAATTTCTAAAGTTAGGAGTTCTAATGCTTCTATGTTTCACTGGAATGTTCATCTTACATGTTTATCAGTTTGAGTATTGTTCATAGATATTAATGGTTTTCCCTACCTCATGAGTTTTTGCTTTAGACTATATTTGTTTAAGACCTCTTAGTTTTTCCCAAACTTAATGTTCATTACACCTCATACATCACCTAACGGATCCATTAACCTTGCTAAATTGGCCCTGTAGTACACTCTGTTTCATCATTTAGATACCTTTTGACTTCATTTGACTCCATAGATCCATTGATTTGATAACCTCTCACTCCACCTTTCCTACTTGATCATCTTACCCCAACCCAAAACAAACAAACAAAACTGCACTTAACAACTAGTCTAAAATCAATCACCCAAAGCGAACAAGTTCACTTCCTTCGCATAATAGAGAGAGCCCTGTCTGAGTCCAGGAAGGCTAGGTCCTAGGACTCCAAATACTGGTCTAATGTTACCCTGTCATTTGGTTTACCAATCTGCCAAATCACGGGACACTAACAGATCTTAATGGTGGTAAAGTAGCCTTCAGAATTGCGAGTCCTAGAGCGAAGCTATATTCCATGTTTATAAACTCCACCAGGGAAGATCCTAACAATATGCCTATTTTGGAGATCAATAATGTGATCATGCCCTCATCTTTTTCAGTGCTTTCACCATATCCTAATAATCTAAACATCATCACCCTGCTAGATAAGGTAGGCTACAGGATTTTCATGTAGATGATAATCACCATTGGAGTTCTCAAGAATTATCAAGATGATACAGATATTTTCACTTCATTGATGCATATCGATTTGCATTTAAAAGAGCATGTAGAGATATGATGCATATACATAAAAGAAGCGAAACTCAAAAGCAACCAAAAAAAAGTAAAAATAAATTGATAATGGAGTTCACCTAGTGCGGGTTACGTCTCTGATACCTACTCAATGTGGGGAGGCCATTTTTATTAATATTTAGTGAAAATCAAATTGCATACATTTACACAAGATACCTTATACCTCCACTTCTGGGCATGGTATGAAAATTCACAACTCTGATGAATAAATGGATTACACCATTAAGTTCATGGTGAAAAATCGTGAAAAACGACTATAAAATTGAACCCTTTCTACTCCGTTCAAAATCCGAACCCCTGAGAATATCAAAGATTCCCCAAAGGTTCCTTCTCACGGGTTGACTGAAATTTGGCTGCCCATATGAAAAATATGACCTCACCATTGTGCTCCTTGCAAAAAAATGAGAAAAATGAGTTTAAACTTGATATGGTTCTACCACTGTCGAAATTCGCTCCCAACGGATTCTTTTAGATTCCTTTAGATTCTGCTGCAAAAATATTCCTCTAGAATCTAGAATATTCTTCTGGAATATTTTGCCTAAATTTTTTTGCCAAACATTGTGTCCAAGTTCCTACCCATCAAGGTTCCTCTCAACCTCTACCCCTCGTCAAATGGTGAAACTTTGTTCCTATATAAAAATTTCAGTAGAAATTACAAAGAAAGGCTTGTGGGCTCTTGGTGGGCACCCAGATTAGCCTAGGGCAGGCATGAGTTCCAAACTTGCAGCCTCACCAACTGGGCGCATTGTTTGACTATGTTTTAATTATTTTGGCACAAAAATTTTGTTTGAATCAGAATGTTATATGGTATGGAGTAATGGAGTTGCCCGACGGGCGAGATGACCAATCTATCAGGTGGGTTTGATCCCTGTCGGCCCCCATACAGAGGTCATACAAGTGTTGGTCCACTGTCCCATTTTTTTTATTATATATATAATATAATCATGTTGGGTATGTGTTATATTCTTTCCACGACTAGCCCCATGAGCTGTACGTTGCGCCGGGCGCAGCAGGGGGGTCACAGGGGGGGCGGCAGCCCCCCCTGTCGGGGTCCGGGGCAGCGCCCGGCAAATTTTTTTTTGGGTATGCGGTCCCACTCATATGCGGACCCACCCATGTTTTGTGCATGAGTTTGCACATGGTTTTGGGGTTCGATGGTTTTCGGCCCCTGGTATTTTGTAGATCCGGTCAAGGGAACTACGGTTATGTTCTAATCCAGGGTTAATGGATTGGGGTTTATGTATGCTTCGGCATGTATATATATGTGTTGTAACACTAAAAGGATCATAATGAAAAATCAAGCTGGTCATCCCAATTTGGGATCGAGGGGAAAATCTCTGTGTTTATCTGTTTTATGTTTTATGCTCTCGCTATTGTTTATTTTCTGTTATAAGATTCGTGTGTAGATAATTCTACATTCAGGGGTTAAAACCTACATTTGGTATCGAGTTGTTTCGACTTCATTTCGGCTTCAAGGGACGCCTTTGTTGTTGAGGTTTTGCTCGGGCACATGGTAGACCCTGTTCGGTGGGAGATACACGGGATTCGATTCTTGCGGTGAAAGAAGATGGCGACCTTGCGAAGATAGAATCGAGAAATTTAATAGTCATGGATTTTGAAGTTGTGGAAGCTCAAGATGGAGGATGCGCGTGGATAAAGATCGGTGGATCGTGGTAGATCCAGTACTAAACCAACGGCAATGTCGGATATTTGGAAGAAAGCTGGATCGAGAAGGCTAAAGAGCCTGATACGATTGTGTGTCTCGGGTCCGGTATTGTTGAATGTATGCGGGGAAGTACGGCGAAGACCTTGTGGGAAAGCTAGGGACTTTTGTACCCGATCTAATTCTCACAGTGAATAACAGTTGTTCTATCGGAAAAGTTTGTATAACCTGAGGATGAAGGATGGAGACTCGGTGACAGAGCATCTGAACGCCTTCAATACTGTGGTAAGTCAGTTGTCATCTATTGATATTAAAATCTCAGATGAAGATAAGTGCATCAGTTTGTTGTGCTCTCTACCAGACTCATGGGACAGTCTGGTTATTGCAATAGGTAGCAATACAACTACCTTGAATTTTGATGACATCGTCTTAGCCTTGCTGTCAGAGGAAATGAGACGGAGAAATATGGAGGGTCATAATGGAGATGCCTTATCTGTACGAGGAAGGTCCCAGAACATAAACAAGAATAAGGTTTCGAGTGGGAGATCTAAATCTAGAGGGAGATCTAAATCTCATGGAAAGTTTGTAAAGGTGTGCTGGAAATGCGGAAAGGAAGGGCACTACAAAAAGGAATGCAGATCTAAAGCTCCTGAGAAAGGAAAGGGATCTGATGAAGGTCCTTCTGCAGAGGCAAAAACCACCTCGGATGAAGGTGGGGATGTGTATTTGGCTTCTTCTTCAAATACACATGTAGATCATGAGTCACGGTTGATTGACTCAGGTGCATCCTTTCACTTCACTCCCCATAGGGAGTGGTTCTGCGAGTATGAGAAATATGATGGTGGTGATGTCTTCCTAGGGGATGATAGGAAGGCCAGAATCGTCGGGCGTGGAAAGGTCAAGCTGAAGCTGCAAGGTGGGAGGATTAGAACACTTCCTGGTGTTCTGCATATTCCTGCATTGGCCAGAAATCTGATTTCTGTAAGCAAGATGGATGATGCAGGTGTAAAAACAGTGTTCGAGAAAGATGCCTGCAAGATGGTTCGGGGAACACTAGTATTAATGCGGGGAGTTCGGAATGGAACTCTGTACAAGCTACAAGGTAGTACTGTTATTGATGGGTGTAACAGTTCTGTGTTTCCTGAAAGTGGGATGGAAAGCCTAGCTGTCTCTGGAGAAAAGACCATGCTATGGCATCAAAGGCTTGGACATATTGGAGAGAAGGGCCTTCGGATACTGCATAGAGATGGTATGGTAGAAGGTATGTCTAATTGTTCTCTGGATTTCAATTTCTGTGAACATTGTGTATATGGGAAGCAGAATCGGGTGAGTTTTCCTTCTGGTGCTAAGAGGGCAAACAAGATATTAGATCTTGTGCACAGTGATGTGTTTGGACCTGTGTCAGTTCCATCACTGGGAAAGTCTGTGTACTATGTTTCATTCATAGATGACTTCTCAAGGAATACATGGATATATTTCTTGAGGAAGAAATCTGAAGTCTTTGACAAATTTAAAAAATTTAAGGCTCTGGTGGAAAACCAGACAGAGAAGAAGATAAAGGCGTTGAGGACAGATAATGGTGGGGAGTTCTGCAAGAAGGAATTTGAAGAGTTCTGTAAGAAGTGTGGTATAGCACGACATAAGACTACTCCATACACACCTCAGCAAAATGGAGTTGCAGAAAGAATGAACAGAACACTGATGGAAAAGGCAAGAAGCATGCTCAGTGGTACCGGGTTAGGACAAGAATTATGGGCAGAGGCAGTGGAGACTGCATGTTACTTAGTTAACAGATCACCTTCATCAGCGTTGGAGGATAAGACTCCACATGAGGTATGGACTGGTAAGAAACCATTTCTTTCACATCTAAGGGTATTTGGATGTGATGCATATGTACATGTTCCAAAGGAGAAAAGGACCAAGTTGGATAATAAATCTGAAAGGTGCATCTTTATCGGGTATAAGGATGGTTTAAAGGGTTACAAGCTTTGGAACCCAGAAACAAGGAAGGTTGTGTACAGCCGAGATGTGGTGTTTAGAGAGGTGAAAGATGTTGTTAAACATGAAATCATACCAAAGGAACTTGAGAAGATAGAGTTTGAGCTAAAGGAGTATGAATCAGACTCTACAGCAGAAGAAGATTCAGAAGAGGAAGAGCCACAAACTCCAGCTTTGAGAAGATCAGTTTGAGAAAGAAGGCAACCAGAAAGGTATAGTCCATATGCTTTCTGTTTAGGTTTTGCCTTAACTATAACTGATGATGATCCCAGAACTGTCAGGGAGGCAGTAGATTCAGAGGATGGAAAACTCTGGAAGGAGGCCATGGTTGATGAGATGGCATCCTTGCACAAAAATGAGGCATGGGATCTGGTAGAGTTGCCGGCGAGAAGGAAGCCCATCGGGAGAAAATGGGTGTTTAAGAAGAAGATGAATGTAGAAGGCAAGGTGGAGAAATACAAAGCTCGGTTGGTAGCAAAAGGTTATTCCCGGGTGCCGGGAATTGATTTTGGTGATATTTTTTCTCCTGTTGCCAAAGTTACTTCTATTAGATTACTTTTATCTGTTGCTGCTGCATTTGATTTTGAGATAGAACAGATGGATGTGAAGACAACATTTCTTCACGGGGGTCTAGAAGAGGAGATCTACATGAAGCAACCTGAAGGCTTTATGGTGAAGGGTAAGAAAGAACTAGTATGTAGGTTGAAGAAGTCTCTGTATGGGTTAAAACAGTCACCAAGAATGTGGTATTAGAAATTTGATACCTATATACGGGGACTTGGCTTCACCAGAAGCAAGGAGGATCACTGTGTTTATTTTAAATTAATTGGTGGCCGTGTTATTTATTTGGTCTTGTATGTGGATGATATGTTGTTGATTGGAAATGACAAAGAAATTATCCAAGATTTGAAGACCCAACTGTTCTCCAAATTCGAAATGAAGGATCTTGGTGCTGCAAACTATATTTTGGGCATGGAAATTAAGAGAGATCGGGCAAAGAGGAAGCTCTGGTTAAACCAGAGGAAGTATGTCGAGACTATATTGCAGAGGTTCAATATGCAGGATAGTAAACCGATGAGTGTTCCTATTCCTGTAGGTGCAAAGTTGTCTGCTGAACAGTGTCCCAAGACACAAGAAGAAGAGGAGGATATGTCCCGTGTTCCATATGCAAGTGCAGTGGGTAGCCTGATGTATGCAATGGTCTGTACTAGACCAGACATTGCACATGCAGTGGGAGTATTGAGCGGGTTTATGTCAAACCCAGGGAAGGAGCATTGGACAGCAGTGAAGCGGGTTTTCAGATATTTACGTGGCACTAGTGATTATGGCTTGTGCTACCAGGGAAGACCAGGATTGGAAAGAATGTTGTACATTCGTGGTTTTGTTGATGCAGACTAGGCTGGAGATTTGGACCAAAGAAGATCTACAAGTGGGTATGTGTTTAGCCTATTTGGAGGTGCAGTCAGTTGGATGAGTAAAATACAGTCTGTAGTGGCGCTTTCAACTACAGAGGCAGAATACATAGCAGCCACTCATGCAAGCAAGGAAGAAGTTTGGTTGCAGAGATTGTGTTCAAGTATGGAGTTGGTACAACAAGCTATAAGGATAGACTGTGATAGCCAAAGTGCAATTTTCTTGGCTAAGAACCCTGCTTATCATTTAAAGACAAAGCACATTGATGTTCAATATCATTTTGTTAGAGATATGGTTGAGGCTAAAAGGGTGTTACTGGTAAAGGTGGACACTTTGAAGAATGTTGCAGATGCATTGACGAAGTCTGTGAGCACTCAAAAGTTCTCTTGGTGTAGAGAAACAATGGGTGTTGAAGAATTAGCCAAATGACTAAGCTCTCCTGTGGCCCCCCGTGGAAAGAAAACAACAAGTGGGAGAATGTTGGGTATGTGTTATATTCTTTCCACGACTAGCGCCATGCGCTGTACGTTGCGCCGGGCGCAGCCCCGGCGAAATTTTTTTTGGGTATGCGGTCCCACTCATATGCGGACCCACCCATGTTTTGTGCATGAGTTTGCACATGGTTTTGGGGTACGATGGTTTTCCGCCCCTGGTATTTTGTAGATCCGGTCAAGGGAACTATGGTTATGTTCTAATCCAGGGTTAATGGATTGGGGTTTATGTATGCTTCAACATGTATATATATGTGTTGTAACACTAAAATGATCATAATGAAAAATCAAGCTGGTCGTCCCAATTTGGGATCCAGGGGAAAATCTCTATGTTTATCTGTTTTATGTTTTATGCTCTCGCTATTGTTTATTTTCTGTAATAAGATTCATGTGTAGATAATTTCTGTTCAGGGTTAAAACCTACAAATCGTAGGGGTTTTCTCGGGTGGTGGACTGCCACCCCATATTTTCTATATTTTATTTTTATTTTAAAACAAATTTTTTTAATTTTTACACCGGAGTTTTAGGGGTCACTGACAAAATTAAGTAGGAGACAATTTGTCCCTTTCTGATTGCTGGAAACTGTCACCATGAAGTGCCAATTTGTGGTCTAGTTAGTGGCTTCCAAGTTTAGCAGACCTCCATATTTGGCGATCCTCCAGATTTAGTTAGCGCTCTGCTAAATTTAGCCAATGGGTCCTGGTTGAAAAAAACATTGACTAGCCATAACATTTTCATATGTACTTGGATTGAGGTGTTGTTTGGGCCATTGGAAAAATTGCGACGAGATTTTCGACTAGATTCTAGCTTCATTATAATCTAAGGACTTTGATTTTTAAGCTTTTCGAAGGCCACCTTTTGTTTCCTTTTTAGCCTTGCTGGAGCCACCTAGATCATTCCTTCCCACTGAGGAGCTTTTTGTCCTCCAAAATCATGAACACAATCTAAAATATGTTGTACTCCCTCATCTGCACAACAAGTGCCCTTACAAGCCACACTTCCTTCTTCTTCACCTTTATTCTTTAGAGCCATAAGTGATGAACCAAGAACTGTGTCCTCTGCAAACATGTAGTACATCTTTGCAAAATACATGTTCCTTTACAAGACCATACATGAACCAAACAACCCCATATTTTCAAAGAGTTTATAACACAATATTTAGTCAAGTTTACATTAGAATCATAATAGAAATCAACACTCTAGTTATCAACAAAAGGAGGCCATAAAACATCATCATGTTTCTTTCATAAGCAATGGAAAACACATCATGACCTTTACATTCATTTTGCAACATATGATTTACAAAAATGCGGCCATATTCAACTACTTAAAAATGCTACCCATTTTTTACCCAACCAGACAAATGGTTTATATTCCTATAGCTAGATTTCTTCATTATCTATTCCTTCCTCCTTCAGAGGTTTGTTCTAGTCATGGAGTACTTGACATGTGGCATTCTGATGTTTGTCGTTGTTGCAATGACTACAATGATTCTTCCTCCTCCAAAATTTTCAGAACTTCTTTGAAATTTTTTTCATGATGAGTCCCTAATGAGGAGAACTTCTTGTGGAATCCTCACTATCACTAAATTTTGTGATGTGCTCCAATCATATGTCGTTGATTAGTCACTAGTTGTATTGGAACATTCTCCAACCTCCTTTCTGACATCATAAAGTCCTATGTAACGAGGAAATTCCTCCCCTTTGATGGGATTCACAATGCCCTAAGAATTAATACCAAGGCCCTTTCCTTGATACCCCATTTTCTTCATTAACTTTGAACCAATTCATATAGTATGTTTTCCAAAAGCATCGAAATTATCATAATAAAGATAACATGAAATTGAAGAATCACTTTTTACCTCAGACTTGTTATGCTACGATTTTTCCAAGGCCTCTTCCTTGGCTTGTAACTGATGTTGTAAACTCTGCTTCTCATCCTCTAATTCTTGTAGGAGTCTCCTTAGTTCAACATTATCCACTTAAATACTATGTTTGATCCCCTCAAGTTCTTGGAACCATGTATTATTTGGTTCCCTTATCATATCTGGCGTAACACCTACTGAAATATTTGTCTTGTCGCCTGAATCAAAACCAAATTAAATAGGCCCATCTTTTGCAATCCCAAGAGCTGCAATCTTCATCTCATCACCTAAGTCAGATCCCAAGCCAATTGGTCCAACACCTACAAATCCTGCAACTGTGATCTTCTCCTCATCCATTGATTCATATTATTGGTCTTGTTACATGATAATGATTGTCTTTTGCTTCTCTTTTCTCCCATTCCTCTTTGGCCTTAATTCTGATTGAATTTTCTAGCAATGCTCCTCATCATGGCCTTATTTCTA
This sequence comes from Pinus albicaulis, assembly GCA_034641835.2. Lineage (NCBI taxonomy): Eukaryota > Viridiplantae > Streptophyta > Pinopsida > Pinales > Pinaceae > Pinus > Pinus albicaulis. The sequence goes on along the minus strand of JAXQQM020062231.1, from coordinate 4,491 downwards.
ACAATGAGTACAAGAGGGATTTTCTTCTTTTATCTTAGCTACGACTACCCTCTTTGGTGGCCATTTTGCTCATGCTTCCCCCTACATTCAAGATGTAAAACCTTCACAGTAGCTTCATCAAGAGTTTTAGTTTCAAATAATAACAAAGTATGACACAAACAATCATGCAATGAGCTAATGTATTTCAACAATGCTTCAATAGAGTCTAATGGAACATTCAATGCTAATGCTTGTTTCCTAAACTCTTTTGTAAAATTTTAAACATTTTGACCTCTACTTTGTTTCAAATGTTTCCATTCCATCATGCCCTTCTTTGTTGGAAATGTTGTCATTGATGGCAAAGAAGCACAAAGGAGCAGCACCTGAACTAGCAATAAGGCAAAGGAGATGACAAAGGAGGAGCACTTGAAACATCAGCCAAGGAGCAGAGAAAGCATAAGAAGAAGTAGCAAGGCAACAAAAGAAGCAAGAGATGTCGGGAGTGAGGCAGTCATTTGAAACCCTCACGAAGGAAAATTTGTGAAAAACAGAGAAGTGAAATGGGTAAATTGCTAAGGGCAGAGCCGGAAGGACCAAAGTTTATAGAGGGATATCCGCAAGCAAAGGAGATATTAAAGAAAGCAAAATGGCTGCGTTTTATTCAGAAATTCAGAGGTTATCACAGAGAAGTTACGAAAGCATTTGCAAGGTCATTTGATGGCTCGGAAGCAGAAATTGGAGACCTCAAGTTTTCGGTCAATGAAGCATCAATAGCAACAGCCACGGAACTTCTTCAGGAGGGAGAGCGTTGGTTCAAAAATAAAAGCATCAGTGATGAGGCATGGCGAACAATCCTACGAAACCAAGGTATGGATATAACTGTTTTTAAGAGAGGAATTCCTGTGCATGCATTGAAGGAAGAATGGGCCACTTTACTGTTAATTGTTCAGAAATTCATTACATGTGAAGGCCGTTTTGGGTCCATGTACATGTACCATACCGGGCTATTAATGAATTTTCTAGAAAACCAAACTCTCAATCTCCCATATTTTCTATTCAATAGCTTGAAGAAAATGGCTGTGACTGTTCAAAAACACTTAGGAGATGTAGAGCCTCATCTATATCACCACGGCCTTATAAAAATTATGATTGAAAAGGAGTTAAAGGAAAGAAAAGATACATGGGAACAATTTCTAGTTAGAAATTTCTTTGAGGAACCTCAGGAAATTCCTGAAGGTAGTTCAATAAGAAGGAGTAGAAGAAAAAGAATAAATGTTGAAACCCAAATTACTCCTACTCAGGAAATTCCCGCAGCCATCACAGCAAGAAGAAGTAGGAGGAAAAGAACAATTGATGAAATCCAAAATACCCCTACTACTACTATGGAAAGAACTGATAGGGAAGAGAGATTGGTAAAAAGGAAGAAGAAGGAAATCAAGGGTAAGAAGCCAATAATACCAAAAGGGAAAGAAGCTATTGAGGCTGTACATAAAACTCCTTCTTCTGAAGAAGAAGATCATCAAATGCTTTCTGAAAGATTAATATATCTTCAAAAACAGTCATCTATATCCAAGAAGGCAGAGAAAGGAAAACAAAAACAAAAGGATAGTGTACCACAGCGTGTGAGGAGAAGCAGCAGGCTTAAGGGGAAATTGAGAAAAACGCAAATTAAGGGTCCTCATTTCATTGATTTGGGTGAGGAGACATCTGAACAGTCCCCAACTGACTATAGTCCATCTCAGTCAGTTAGTGAACCTGGTTCCTTTCATTCCCAATCAGACAATGAGCATACTCCATCTTATTCTCAGCAAAATATTGATGTAAGCCCTCCTCGGCCAGATTTTGAACATAACTCTCCTTTACAGCATTTTGGGGACAGCCCAATCAAAATGACACCTGAAATATACCCCAAGCAGCAGGAGGTATATGACTATATAGAATCCTTGGAAAAGGCAGCCACAGGTCCAAGTACTTCTTCCATTCAGCCACATACATTGCAGGATGATTTGGTCCAATCATTAAAGCAGGAAATTTTTGAGCTGGAGCTTTTAAATAGGCATATCAAAAATGAAAATGAAACATTGAAAGAACAAGGCAAGCTAGACAAGATCATCCATGATAATACTATGTTACATTTGGGAATATGGCAAAAGAAGAATAAGAAATTGAAAAGGAAATGCCAGAAATTGAGCAGAGCACTTGTAAATATCAAATTTAGGTGCTTAATGAAGAAACCCAGAATGATGGCAGTACCAAGGAAGAAGAGAAGAGGATTGGATGTGCTGGCTGAAGTATCAAGGCACATGAACTAAACAAAGAAGTATCAAAATTTTGGTTGCATGAGGACATGCAACACCTTCACAATGGGGGTATGTTGAGTCCCAAATTTGCATCTTCTCTATACATTTTTCCATACCTTTTTCACTCACCTAAACCTCCCAAATTGTCAATATCATGTGCAAAAGAGCATCTAACATGGTTTTTAATTATATTTTTGTGTTTGCTATTTGATCTAGATTTTGTTCATTCAGCTGCGGAATCTTGCCACTTTCCGCAGCTGCTGCAACTTTCCGCAACTATTTTGTGAAACTCTATGCTACAGGTGTCTACAAGGGAAACGAGCCACATGGGCAGGTCAGGAATGACGTGGACATGGTTCGTGTCCTATTGGTTCAAGCAAACTCGTCCAAAGAAGCCGCGGTCAAAGGCGTCCACATGGAAGTCAACATGGAGTTTCATGTCGGCCGGACTCTGTTTCGTGTCACATAAAGGTTCAAACGGCCGTTTCTAAGCCTGCGGAGGTTAAATCGACATCTGTACAGGGTTCTGGAGTCGAATTCAAGCATCCACCTCTCGTAGATCTACTTTCCAACACGGCCATGCTCCTATATCCGTGGACGTAGTGGTCTACGTGCTCTCCACTAGCATGAACATTAGGAAACAGTTATAGTTTGTTGTTATATATATTGCGTTTGCATACGCATATGAAGTTAGTCGTTGTCAGTGAATATAGTCTCTGTTATTTTTAATTAGTCTGCTCTGTAGTGATTACGCTGCACTTGTGCAGTAACATTACCATTCTGTAATGAACTGCTTTTTAATATGAGAAGACTCTGTTTTTCAACTTAATTCGTATTTGAGGACCGTTGCCAAGGCTGTGTAGAGGGCCCCTGCTCAGCTAAGGTTTTGTGTAATAGTGTATATTTCTCATTTCATTTCTTTAGAAATCATTGTATCATAATCCATTCATATGTTCATATTTTGCAGATGTTTCATTTCTGTTTATAAACTTCTATAATTTCCATTTCATTTCTGTTTTTCATGTTTTATGATTGTTAACCACTAATCAGTGTTTATGTTTTTCAGGTTTTAGATAGGCAGCCTGGGCATTTTCATAAGCTTTTTGACTAATGACATGGGACTAACATTGTTCTGCTGCTAGTTTGCTTTTCATAGCTTTTGTTTAATTTCAGTATTGCTTTGTACATTTCAGTTTTGTTTATCTGCTTCAGTAGTTAAAATTTAGATATACTAATCTGCTCATAGCATCTTCAGTTGCCTCCGAAAGCCACTGCTGGACTGATGGTGAGGGATTGCATTATGAAATGTGTAGTTTAGTATTAGTTTCTTTTCTGCAAATTTAGATATACTAATCTGCTCATAGCATCTTCAGTTGCCTCCGAAAGCCACAGCTGGACTGATGGTGAGGGACTGCATTATGAAATGTGTAGTTTAGTATTAGTTTCTTTTCTACAAATTTAGATATATTAAGCTGCTCATAGCGTCTTCAGTTGCCTCCGAAAGCCACAGCTAGACTGATGGTGAGGGACTGCATTATGAAATGTGTAGTTTAGTATTAGTTTCTTTCCTGCAAATTTAGATATATTAAATCATATATGACATCTTCAGTTGCCTCCGAAAGCCACAGCTGGACTGATGGCGAGGGATTGAATCATGAGTGTATGGTTTGGTATTAGTTTACTTTCTGCAAATTAAATATCAGTTACACAAGTTGTTTATGATTACTTCCGAAAGTCATAGCTGGTCTAATGATGAAGGGTCAGAAAATGAATTGATGTAATCTGATTTAGATTTATTTTGTTACAATTTTGAATTTCCTTAAGCATAGTTTCTTTTGTGTTTAGTTGGCAGCAAGAATAGTTTGGTTTTCATGCTCACTAGTTTACTGTTTTGATTTATTAGATTAGCAGCACCTTTTCATTTCAGCAGTACATTTTCATTTTCTTTCAAGTCTTGTCATTGTAAATTTCAATTTGCTTTTTAAAGTTTCAAGTTGGTAAATCATTATAGGGGATATCACTTCCTTGAACAAATATAACCAAACTTGTTTTCATTTTAGAATTTCCATTTCACCTTAGAAAAACCAAAAGCGACAAAAAGTTAAGAAATAGGTTATCTTGCACATATAGTGCGCCGCACTTCATCAGCTTACGATTCCCGGATTGACAAATTAAATGCAGCAATTTAGGACACACTAAATTGACCAAACAT
>JAXQQM020073612.1:0-94034 GCA_034641835.2 Pinus albicaulis | reverse complement strand
TGTCCAATGTCGGGATGAACTGGGTGTTAGCGCTCAAATCTACCTTAGGCCGAAATAAGGTAAAACTCAAGGCTACATCAAACCACGCTCAGCCTCGTAGCTAGCCCTACGAGGACAGGAGAGGGCTCTCTCCGGGTCTATCTCGGCAAAAGGTCTTCAAAGGGGCTGAGATGACTTATAAAGAATACTAATTTTAGGCTAGTAAAGAGATAGGAAAGTTTGATTTTGATTTTTTGGGTTTTTGTTGAAAAAATGGGAAAAACAATTTTGGGTCCGGGGATAAGGCCAGATCTTTGCAGAATTCGAGTTGGGGCAAGGTAGGAAGTAGTCTTGATGCTTTTGATCAGGTGTATGGATGGATCAGAACGACAAGGAGCTGAAGAGGGCAAGGGAGAACATGGATCCTCTCCAAACAGGCGAAAACATATAAAACTAAACAAATTTAAAGGCAGAGCACTGGAAACAATGGATTCAACCTCATTTAATCATTCATTTAGTTTCAGAAGCATAAGAAGGGAATGGCATACATTAAAAATGAAATAAATTACAATAAACTGAGAGAAAACACCATCAAGAACTGAAAGCCACAAGAATCCCAACAGGTGCTGCAAAACCTCTGATCTTTCCTTAGCCAAAATATGAAAAATATGTACAATAGTGTGCCAAAATCTTCCCAAGAGTCCAACCTCTCCAACCTTTGAAAAGGATTGAGAAATTACATCATATAGAGCATCCTAACCCCTTCCCATGCCTCCAGGGGTCGAATTCCTCCTTCTAGGAGCAGTTCCAACTAATTCTAAACAAGGAGCTAGAATCTAGGCATCCAAACAACTTGCCTCTAAAAGGAAGGAAACTGATTCTTTGACTTGATTTTCAATTTTTTGGGAGTGAATCTTCTAGAATAGGTAAAAGTGAGTCAAAGTTACATTACAAACACAAAATTACATCAAGACAACTCAAAAATTACATCCACAATCAAAACTGGTCCAATTGGCCGAAATTCTGAGCTGGAAAATGAAAAATCAGCCAAAAATCTATATGAGTAGCGCGCCTGAGCTATATGAGTAGTGCGCCTTTCAGCCTGCTTTTGGGGCACTTCCCGGCATCAAAATAAATCTCATGATAGCTTGTTGGAAATCCCTGGATGTTGGCTATCCAACCAAGTGTAATTTCCCAATTTGGAGCTCATTTTCCCCTCCAAAACTTCATCCTCCCACAAGTACTTCCAAAAAATCTATATGAGTAGCGCGCCTGAGCTATATGAGTGGCACGCCTTTCAGCCTGCTTTTGGGGCACTTACCGGCATCAAAATAAAGCTCATGATAGCTCGTTGGAAAGCCCTGGATGTTGGCTATCCAAAACACGTGTAATTTTCCAATTTGGAGCTCATTTACCCTATCAAAAAGCAAATCTCCCAACACTACTTCCTGCAGGTGCATCAATTCTCCTGAGGCAACGGTATTCTTGATATTTCTCCAAAACCATTATACCTATGTAAAAAGTGAAGGAGGTGTTTCTTCCTTGGCATGTTGTGTACAAAAACCTCTCTCAGGTTTCCAAAATTCATCCTTTATTGCTCTGAAACATCATTTGAGTGAAACTTATCCCGATGTGCGAAACAAGGGATTTTGTCGAAATGAAGGGAAATGAAGGGGATAAGGGGCTTCTAAATTCTTGGGGAAATTTTGGAAAGTAGGGAGGGATGTTAGGAAGTAGGGGAAAGTGGAATCTCAGAGATTGAGTGAGGGGAAGGGGTCCAAAAGGGAAAAACACAGGCCTAGCCTAGAAAATTGCCAAGTTGTGGCAAGAAACTAGGGTTTGTGAAAAAATGAGGAATTTGGGGGATATCAGTGATGGGAAGTGTTTAATAAGGTAAATTAATGATAGGGGAAGGTGTATGAACATCAGGATACAAGTTTTTCTAATGATTTGACCATCCAAGAGAAATTACCTCCAAAACCCTAGGAGAGGGAAATGGACCTTACCTAGGCACAACTGAAGCATGAACAAGGCGTAAAATGACTCAATGGAACTTGACATGATGATGAAAACTCTCTGAATGATGGTACACTCAACTGAATGGTGACATGGACCGAAATTTGGACAACTTTGAAAAGAGTGAAAACAAACCCTAGACCTAATGCCTAGTGACCAAATTTTGCTTGAAGACTCATTGAAATGACAAAATTTGACCTCGACACCTTAAAATCACTTTGTAAGAGCATGTTTGATCACTGAAGGAAAGCTGCAAAGGCTGACACTAACATTGGCTCCAATGGGGATGGTAGCTCCTTGGAGGTGCCAAGAACGGCAGATCTTTGGGAGAGCAGACCAGTGCCTTATCCATTGGGCGATGGAATCATTATTTGAAGGATAACACAAAACCTTTGACACATTTATTGAATGAAAACTTGACTGAAAACTGACTGAAACTTGACTCAAACCGACTCGATGGCAAACTGAAATAACTTGAAAAAAACTGACTCAACAGACCAAACACAAATGACTCATGACTGACTTAAAACAAGAATTTACAAAGCTTTTGGAAAAAAGGCAGCAATCCATCAAGATTTGGAATCATGATGACAACCACCTGCATACTAATGAAATATGTACAATCATGTATAATTGGCTTTCCAATGCAACCAATCAAGTAGATGGCTTCTTGACTGATTTCCCTGATCATATCTGTTGGTAAACAATACAAACTGATAACTGGGCATCCAAAAACATAGCTGACCATGATCTCCTTCATCACTGAACACTGCAATAATCACTTTCACTGCTGACTGTAACAAATCTGCCATTGGATCCTGAAAAACATGAAGATTTACCTCCTGCTGAAAGAACAAGGTGTCTTTTCCTCCTGCTTCCGATCTTCCTTCATCATGTACTTCAGTAACAATATGTTCCTGGGCTTCAAAAAACTCTGAACAGGTAGATGAGCAGATCTCCTCTTGTGAAAACATTTCAACACATGAAACATATGAAGAGGAATCTGAATGGAAATCCGGAATGGTCTGATCTTTTGTAGTTTGAGAATATGATAGGTCATCTTCATATGATAGGATAGCCGGATTTTCATTATCAATCATAAGGAAAGAAACTTCAGCTGATTCTTGATGCTCAAACATGATATCTCTATCATCTACCATAAATTCATCCAAAGGAACTGTTTCACTTACTTGAACGAAGATTTCATCTCGTTGTTCATGAACTGACTGAATTACCTCTTTATGAAGACTCTGTTCTGATGAACTGAAAACATTTGGATCAAAAACTCTGTCTATGATCCCAACAACAAAATTCTCCTTTTCAGAATTCAGCACAAGGTATGCTTGGTTATTACAATTTGAATCTGAAATGGCTGACCTGACTGCGTCACATTCTGAAATTGAAACTGGACTTACTTGCATGCTGTCTTCTTCTGTGGGCAGATCTGAAACAAGCTCTTCTCTCTCATCATCTTCAGCCATATAGACATCTTCAACCTGCTGATCTATAAAGCTGCTTACAGGACTGTCATCCTTTTCAGAAAAGGAAGAAGTTCCACCATCACCTTCTTGACCATGTGCACACTGCAGATCTGCGTTAACTTGAGCTGGAACAAGACCTCTCAAAAGTAGATCTATCTCATCTTCAGATAGAGGAGATAATACCTTTTGTTTTCTTTTGCTCAAACAGTGATTGTCTTCATTGATTTCAAGTGAAGGAGTATACAGATTTTCTTCATACTGCTGATCCATTTCATGTAATTCCTGTTGACTGTCAAGATTCAAAATTCCTTCATCTTCCACCGCACTAAAATCTTGATCCTGCTGCAAATTTTCATGATCGTCTTTATGCTGCTGAAATGGATTTTCATATAGGGCTTCCATGATCTCATCATCCATGAAATTATCGTCTTCATAATATTTCTCAAGGCTTTCAATAAAAGTAGAAGCATGTTTGCAACAGTCATGAACTAAATTTAATGATGGATAAGATACTAGATATCTTTCAATGAACAGGGCATGAAAATCCTTTAAACAGTAAATACAGGCCAGCGGCAAATTTTCATACCAAGATTGGGCTTCACCTTCCAGAGTGGCCAGGAATATCTTCATCAAGCAATCTTCAGGAAAATCCACCTTCAACTTGTGAATATGCATGTGAAATCTAACCAGATGTAAAGCAGCATCCTTCTTACCATCATCGTTAAACGTAGGCAGATTCCTTGACCAATCTACCTTGGGAATCTTATTCGGAAAACCTGGAATGTGATCTCGGCTCATGGGAGCGTATCTTCTTGTGATTCGGTCCATCTTGAAAATCTCATAGCTACTGATCTCCCTGCAGTGAAGTCACCATGAAGCATCGATTTCTGGATTTGTTCAGTGAATGAAGTCACCAGGTGAATGATTTCAGCCTTGCGATGTCTGACCATTGTTCACCATCAACCATCAGATCTGAACTTGATACATGTACTGGGGAAATTTACAAGTTAAATGCTACGATTACAAGTTAAACCGGAGATCGACTGAAGCAGCGTTTATCTACTTCGCTGATGCATAGCAACAGCGTTTCGAAGGCTACCTGGCGTGACTTCAGACTCCGTCTATAACAAGAAAACGTTTTGAGTTTCTCCCCAGTATGGTCACCACTATGTTAGCGCTCAAATCTACCTTAGGCTGAAATAAGGTAAAACTCAAGGCTACATCAAACCACGCTCAGCCTCGTAGCTAGCCCTACGAGGACAGGAGAGGGCTCTCTCCGGGTCTATCTCGGCAAAGGATCTTCAAAGGGGCTGAGATGACTTATAATGAACAATGAATACTGATTTTAGGCTAGTAAAGAGATAGGAAAGTTTGATTTTTATTTTTTGGGTTTTTGTTGGAGAAATGGGAAAAAACAATTTTGGGTCTGGGGATAAGGCCAGATCTTTGCAGAATTCGAGTTGGGGCGAGGTAGGCAGTAGTCTTGATGCTTTTGATTGAATATATGGATGGATCAGAATGACAAGGAGCTGAAGAGGGCAAGGAGGAACATGGATCCTCTCCAAACAGGCGAAAACATGTAAAACTAAACAAATTCAAAGGCAGAGCACTGAAATCAATGGATTCAACCTCATTTACTCATTCATTTAGTTTCAGAAGCATAAGAAGGGAATGAAATACATTAAAAATGAAAGAAATTACAATAAACTGAGAGAAAACACCATCAAGAACTGAAAGCCACAAGAATCCCAACAGGTGCTGCAAAACCTCTGATCTTTCCTTAGCCAAAATATGAAAAATATGTACAATAGTGTGCCAAAATCTTCCCAAGAGTCCAACCTATCCAACCTCTGAAAAGGATTGAGAAATTACATCATATAGAGCATCCTAACCCCTTCCCATGCCTCTAGGGGTCGAATTCCTCCTTCTAGGAGCAGTTCCAACTAATTCTAAACAAGGAGCTAGAATCTAGGCATCCAAACAACTTGCCTCTAAAAGGAAGGAAACTGATTCTTTGACTTGATTTTCACTTTTTGGGAGTAAATCTTCTAGAATAGGTAAAAGTGAGTCAAAGTTACATTAAAAACACAAAATTACATCAAGACAACTCAAAAATTACATCCACAATCAAAACTGGTCCAACTGGCCGAAATCTTGAGCTGGAAAATGAAAAATCAGCCAAAAATCTATATGAGTAGCGCGCCTGAGCTATATGAGTAGCGCGCCTTTCATCCTGATTTTGAGGCACTTCCCGGCATCCAAATTGAGCTCATGATAGCTCGTTCGAAAGCCCTGGATGTTGGCTATCCAACCCAAGTGTAATTTCCCTATTTGGAGCTCATGTGCCTCTCCAAAACTTCATTCTCCCAGAAGTACTTCCAAAAATCTATATGAGTAGCGCCCGCGCGCCCGAGCTATATGAGTAGCGCCCTTTCATCCTCGTTTTTGGAACTTCCCCACATTAAAATAAATCTCATGATAGCTCGTTGGAAATCTGTTGGAGTCTACTTTCCAACCCAAGTGGAATTTTGCAATTTGGAGTTCATTTACCCTATCAAAAATCAAATCTCCCAACACTACTTCCTGCAGGTGCATCAATTCTCTTGAGGCAACGGTATTCTTGACATTTCTTCAAAACCATTATACCTGTGTAAAAATTGAAGGAGGTTTTTCTTCCTTGGCATGTTGTGTACAAAAAAATCTCTCATTTTTCCAAAATTCATCCTTTATTGCTCTGAAACATCATTTGAGTGAAACTTATCCCGATGTGTGAAACAAAAGATTTTGTCGAAATGAAGCGAAATGAAGGGGATAATGGGCTTCTAAATTCTTGGGGAAATTTTGGGAAGTAGGGAGGGAATTTAGGAAGCAGTGGAAAGTGGAATCTCAGAGATTGAGTGAGGGGAAGGGGTCCAAAAGGGAAAAACACAGGCCTAGCCTAGAAAATTGCCAAGTTGTAGCAAGAAACTAGGGTTTGTGCGAAAATGAGGAATTTGAGGGATATCAGTGATGGGAAGTGTTTAATAAGGTACATTAAGGATAGGGGAAGGTGTATGAACATCAGGATACAAGTTTTGCTGATGATTTGACCATCCAAGAAAAATTACCTTCAAAACCCTAGGAGAGGGAAATGAACCTTACCTAGGCACAATTGAAGCACGAACAAGGTGTAAAATGACTCTTTGGAACCTGAAATGATGATGACAACCCTCTGAATGACAATACACTCAGCTGAATGGTGACATGGACCGACATTTGGACAACTTTGAGAAGAGTGAAAACAAACCCCAGACCTAATACCTAGTGACCAAATTTTACTTGAAGACTCACTGAAATGACAAAATTTGACCTTAAAACCTTAAAATCACCTTGTAAGAGCATGTTTGATCACCGGAGGAAGGCTGAAGGAAGGCCGCAAAGGCTGAAGACTAACATCGGGGGAGCGTGGTGTAATCACTAATGATCCTAGGACTTCCCAAGAGTTGGCACAGTTATCAAGACTCTGTCAATGGAAGGGAAAAAATTCCATATTGGGAACGACTGTGGTCGGATTTGGTGTAGGAGGAGTTCAGACAGAACACCAGAGATGGATCTTCATCTAAGAATGAAGATGAAGAAGATTTTGCTTTGGCTGCCAAGGCAAAGAAGGGGAAGGGGAAGAAATTCCATTCCAAATCCGAGTCTAAAATTGGCAAGAAGCAGGACATTTCCAAGGTGAAGTGTTTTCACTGTCACAATCATGGGAATTTTGCTACTAACTGTCCACAAAAGAAGAAGAACAAGAAGGTTAGAGGATCTACAGCTGGTGAGGCTTTGGCCTCACAATTTGAGCTTTACTTCTCATTGATCGCATGCATGGTGTCAAGTGCATTGGGATCTGCGTGGTATTAGGATAGTGGCACTTCCTTTCACATGACAGGAGACAAGGATCTTTTCAATAACTTGGAGGAGAAGGATCTCCAGATGCATATTGAAATGGGTGATGATGGGCAGTACATTTCTACCGATATTGGTACCATTACCTTCTAGAGGAATTTAGGTAAACCATTTTAATTAAAATATGTAATGCATGTACCATTTTTGAAGAAAAATTTAGTCTCAATTGCAATGTTGGAGGATAGAGGCTATGATGTTTTTTTTAGTGAAGGAAAATCTTTCCTATGACACAAAAATATAGGAAAATCCAAGAGGATAGGGATTCGAGTTAAGAATATCTACAAGCTGGTGGTAGATATTTGTGCAACAATGATGGGCAAGGTAGAAAAAGTGGTGAGCTTGGATGAGGGCAAATTATGGCACAGGAGATTGGGACATATTCACCATGGAGCCTTGAAAGTCATGCAACATATTTCTACTGGTCTTCCTAGGTGTACACTTGCGCAGTCAGATGCATGCAAGGGATGTACTATGGGAAGATATGTAAAGGCCACCTTTCATGAGAAGGAGGACTGAGCTTTGGGATCCTTGAGAGAGTTCACACAGATGTGTGTGGACCATTCTCTATTTCTTCGACAACAAAACATAAGTACTATGTAATATTTGTTGATGACTTTTCTCGTAAGTTTTGGATCTTCTTCATGCAGAAGAAAGATCATACATTCTCTAAGTTTCTTGAGTTTAAGGCATTGGTGGAGAAAGAGTTGGGGAAGCAAGTGAAGGTTATTAGGAGTGATAAGGGTGGTGAATACATCTCTAACGAATTCAAGAAATTATGTAGAAAAGAAGGAATTTGAAGAGAACTGATAGCGCCTCATAACCCACAACAGTATGGAGTCACTGAAATAAAGAACAGAATTATTATGGGTGCAGCAAGAGCGATGTTGCATGATCAAGGCCTACCGATGCATCTGTGGGTGGAAGAATGCAACACTGTGGTATTTGTGCAGAACCGTTATCCTCATAGGATACTTGGCATGAGTACACTTGAAGAGGCTTTCACTAGTAAGAAACCTAATGTTTCACACTTTATGATTTTTGGCTCATATTTTTATGTGCATGTGACCAAGGATGCCAAGAAGAAGCTGGAACCGACAGCTAAGATCAGGATTTTTGTGGGGTACATTGAAACGCCCCATAATTATCGAGTGTATTTTCCAAACAACAGAATTATTGTTGTGCAATGAGATATAAAATTGTATGAGGAGAAAGTCATGTGGTTGTCCCTTGAGAGGGAGTTGGACTTGCATGCAGAGGAGGAACTGTTGGTTCCCAAGGATGAGCCTCAATATGTGGATCAACCACATGCACAATATCATGGAGTGGAAGAAAACACTCATGTAGAACCATCCATTAGAAATGGAAGAAAGTGCACCACAAAAGTTGATAGTTTGAGACTTGATGATGCAGAGAATGTAGGAGCCCCTACTTCACAGAGTAGACAGAGACATTCTCCTGATAGGTTACATGGCTATTATGAGCAAATGTATTGTGACTGAACCATCTTCCTTTCAGGAAGCAATGCAGCAACCAACTTGGGTTTATCCAATGGTGGAGGAGTATGACTCCATTTTGAAGAATAGTGCATGAGATATTGTCCCAAGACAGATCTACAAATCAATGGTTGGATCGAGATGGATCTACAAGGTAAAGAAAGTTGCTAATGGGAGTGTGGAGAAATACAAGGCCATATTTCTGCTCAGGGATTCTCACAGATCGAGGGGATCAATTATGATGATACTTTTGAACTTGTTGCAAGGTACTCTTCCATTAGATCCATACTTGCACTCTCAACACATATGGGCTGGTACATTCATCAGATGGATGTGAAAACTGTGTTTCTCAATGGGATCATTGAGGAAGAAGTGTACATAGATAATTTTGAAGTTTTTGAGATCTTCAACAGTGAGTCACATGTGTGCCGACTCAAGATAACATTGTATGGGCTAAAGCAAGCACCCCGTGCTTGGTACACTCGGATAGACAACTATTTCACCAGACTGGGCTTCACCAAAAGTGAAGCAGATGCAAACATGTACCGGGTTGTGGTTGAGGATAAGATATTGATTATTGTTCTTTATGTTGATGATCCAATTTTTATTGGTGATGAGCATCTGATACACTCATGCAAGGAGGATATTTCAAGGTAGTTCGAAATGAAGATAGGAATCCTTCATTATTTCCTTGGATTGGAAATATGGTAGCGGGATGGTGAACTTTTTGTGTATCAAGGCAGGTATGCAAAGGAGATATTGGGTAATTTTCACATGGAGAGATGCAAACCCATGGATACTCCTCTTCAAGGAAATTGGAGGAAACAAGATGCTACTTCTGGAGAGGTAGTGGATGCTACTCTCTATAGGCAGTTAGTTGGTTCATTGATGTATCTAGTGAACACCAGACATTTGGGTAATTTTGAGGTCTAAAATCGGCCTCCTAAGAAAAATGTTCAACCAAAATCAACTTTATAAGAACCAATAATATTCAAGATGATGATGTCATCATGGGGGATGATTCGCCATTTTTTGGAGTAAAAATGTAAAAATATTAAAAAATAATAAAAAGATAAAACTACTTTTTCAACTTATCTCCCTAATTTTTTACTCAAATTTCCAGTGAGAGTACTCGTTGGATGAAAAATTTAATTTCTCATCCAAGGAGTACCCATGTTGCTTACTTTTGATGGAACCTCCTACATGAAAAATGAGAAATACATGAAAAAAAAAATTATTGCAATCACATTTTTCATGTATTTCTCATTTTTAATGTAGAAAGGTCCATCTAAATTATGCAACATGGGTACGCATTGGATGAGGAATCAAATTCTGCATCCAATGAATGTTTCCGCTCAAAATTTGAGTAAACCCATAGGGAGATAAGTTGAAAATACGAATTGAAAAAATAGTTTTTTCCGTTTTCCCTCTAAAATTTGATGATGTAATTAAATATTATTTTATTATTTCCACTATTATTTTATAATATCCTTAGGAGGCCCATTTTATACCTCTAAATTCCCCTAATTCCATACATTTTCTACGCAGTTAACCAGCTGATTCAAGCTATGGTTAAGCCTACAAAGCTCTTTTGGAATGCTGGGTAGCATGTCTTGAGATACCTGAGGGTCACATCAAGCTATGGTCTATGGTACATACAGACAGAGGGAGTCAAGCTTCAAGGCTTCACGGATGCAGATTGAGCAGGAAGTCCATCAAATATAAAGAGCACATCATGAGGGATCTTCAGGATAGGATCGATAGTAGTTTCCTGGTACAACAGGAAAAAACGATCCATGGCACTTAGTTCAGTGGAATCAGAGTACATGGCAGCAATTCAATTTGTATGTGAGGCTATCTGGATGAGAAATATCTTGGTTGGTTTGTTTGGTTCTCATATGGATCTGGCAGTGATTCATTGTGATAATCAGAGTTGCATTAAACTCTTGATTAATCTTGTGTTTCATGATAGGTCCAAGCATATATATATCTACTACCATCATCTCAAAGCTTGTATGCAGAGGAGAATAATTTTGCTTCAGTACATTCCCACGAAATATCAGGATGCAAATATCTTGACGAAGGTTCTCACTAAGAGAAAATTCGAACACCATAGAGACATGACTGGTGTGAAGGGTAATCGATTTCTTGTTGAGAGAGAGTGTTGAGATTCAACATTGAGATTCAACAAGAAAATTTTGAAACCATGCCTGAGTGCATTGCCAACCTACACTAGAATTGGGGCCCTGGTGCTAAATTTTGTACATGTCTATTTCGTTATCCATAATTAAGATGGACAATAAAATGTACTCTAGTCTCAAATAAATTTTAATAGTTAAATGAGAGTGATAAACTCATTTATCTCATGAATTTCGAGTTAGAGGTAGTTGGTGAGGCATACAGAGTAATTCTAGTTGTAACAGAGTTCAAAGTGCAGTGGTGCATTATTTAATGCAGGTTATAATCATTTTAACTTAGTTAAGTGAGTTAAACTCAGTTGTGCTAGTTGTAACTGTTAGATACACTAGTGAGAGATCAAGAGAACTAAATATTAATTAATTCACAATCAATGATCTCATATGCAACTAAGGATTTACTATTATTAGCTGCATGCATGTCAAATCCAGTGGAGGCCCAATTGAGATCTAGGTGAAAGGGAAGTTGACTATCAGTTGTAGCATTATTGGGTTGCACCCATGCAACCAAACACCCATTGGAGTGCCCATGATACTTGCACAGTCAAGGAAGGCCAAAATTCCTATTCTTTAGGAATTGCATTCGTCAGGGATTGTGCAAGCAAGGCAGGCTGTCTGGAGGCAGTAAATTGGCTAAGTATTGGTTAGTTTTATGTATGACAATGTGAGACAATTAGCTAAGTACATGAGGGCTCTTGTGAGAAGAGTTGTATGTAATTGTTTCATGATTCCATGTTGAATATACAATAGAAGATAGTTGGGTTTTGAGAAACAAGCTTTCCCCAAGAAATTATCTGTGTTGTGGCTTGATTGTTTCTTCTTTACTTCATGTGATTGGCGATTGTGTTTTTAATTCCACAAAAGATTTGTAGAAGTGATTCAATATTTAACTTTAGTACATTGTTAGATTGGATTAGATCCATAATATACATGCTTGTTGTATAATTTATACATCACTCACAATAGGCCTCCTATCAACATGACATAATATCACACAAGGTGACGATAAGGATCCCTTCAACAAGGTTACATAGGGGTCATAAAAATCCATGGTGAATACATCTCACATGAAGTAAAAACATATATCCTACAACATACCTCAAGAAAGGATCTAAACAACATAACACATCTCACAAAAAATGATAAAAGAGGTACATGATATCAAAACAACATATACCTCAACCCTTGAAGTTGGCTGAAGAAGTGGATGCTCAGCTGTTGAATATGGCTGCATCATCGAATTCGTGGCATCGAGAGGCATAAAATCGACTGTCCACACTTGAGAATTTGACACCGTCACTTTGATCTGGAAAATAGTCATAAATTGGGAAGCTCTACTGCTAAAATGGACATCGCCGTCGAATTCCTATTGTCGAGAGGTGTAAAATTGACATAACATTTGTCAAATTATGGCTCTAGAAATTTTTGGGCTTGAAGGAACCTTTTTTATGCCCTCAAGATTCCCTGGGGCATGGTTGCACCGTCTCCATGGCTCATGGTTCCACCTTGCTCTCTGCTCCGCTGCTCTTCCTGACGCATCTGTGGAATGGTTTTTATATAAGGTGGTGGTGGAGTTTCCAATGTGACAGCATGTGGGTTGTTGGTTCTATTTGATATTAGTGTGGAGGTGGGTCAGGTTCAAACCCCACCCACTCCAAAATAGTATGCATGAATTTTTTTTTTAAACTGTCGTTTGAAATGCTATATAAATTGGGGTCGCTCGCTCGGGGGTTAGCCACGTGGGCCGGGCGGGTTCGACCCTCGCTGGCACCCTTACTCTACGTTCCATGGATACATATATATGTAATATGTTATGGGTCGAGCGTGGGTCGGGTCCACGAGGGATGGCCCACCTATCACCCATTTATGGTGGCATTGTGAGGGTTCGGCAGGGTCATGGCCGCTGACCCATATTAATATTTTTTTTTTTTTGTATAGTTGTTGCCGTGGGGTTCGACAGGGGTCATGGCCTGCCGAAACCAAAACATTATTTTAATATTTTTTGATGTGGATCCATGCAGGGGTGGCGAGGGTGGCAGCCCACCACCCCTATATTTATATTTTTTCTATTTTTTAAAACAAACAGTTGTTTTTGAAATTAATGAAAATAAGACTCATTTGGCATTTTAACTAGGCCATGATTTTTGCCATTTTCTAAAGCTAAGTTCCCTGCTGGTTGACGGTGAATTTGTGGGACACTTAATCCTGACCCAAGTCCAACTTTGACCAAAACTTTGACTCGCTCTAACTCCTCCATACGAGCTTGGATTAAAGATCCATTCGCACTATTGGAATCAAGGAAACAAGCACTTCAATCTAAATCTGGTTAGAGAGAAATTTGACCACTTTGGATTTTGAAAATTTCTAAGCCCTCTTGGTCTCCTGAGTGTGTCTAGAGCCACCTAGATCAATCCTCCCCACTAAGGAGCTTTTGTTCCACCAAAATCATGAACATAATATGCAACTTCTTTGTACCTTTTTTGCACCACAAGTGTCCTGAAAGGTCACCCTTCATTCTCCTTCACCTTTGTCCTTAGGATCCATAAGCGATGAGCTGACACTTGCATCCCCTGCAAACATGTAGTACAATATTATTA
Source organism: Pinus albicaulis (assembly GCA_034641835.2). NCBI lineage: Eukaryota > Viridiplantae > Streptophyta > Pinopsida > Pinales > Pinaceae > Pinus > Pinus albicaulis. The sequence goes on along the minus strand of JAXQQM020073612.1, from coordinate 80,337 downwards.
TAAATTACATGCTTAATTATATGACAAACTATGACCCAGTCATCCCATACTTTGTACGAGTTTATAACTCATACTATGTGGTCAAGTTTACAACAAAATGGAATCAATACCCCAGCTATCAATACAAGGCCAAACATCATTGTTGCTTCATAAGTGATGGAAAACACATCACCACTTTTACATTTTAAATTGCAACACATGATTTAAAAACTAAGGCCACGACACACTGCCACACCTAGAAAAACCAACTCTCACTTATCAAAGTGAGTTGTTCATCTCTCTGTGGCGCACTTTCTTGTTGAATAATTGTTTCAATAGGTTCATGTATGGACAATTTTCCCTTGAGACGTTGCTCTGGATGGAGCCTTCAACACATGGCTCTTTGATGGCCACTTATGTCACAATGAATTCAATGAGTCTTCTTCCTCCAGACATGCTTTACCTTCTTCTTTTCCTGCAGTGGAGAAGGCCTTTCACGCCTCATCCTCTTTCGTGCTTCCATTCTTTTCCAGCACTTAGAAAATACATGATTATGTAATCCAAAAAATCTACATGTTTTTTGATGCCATGATTTATTTTCATTTTTAGCGACATGCTTGTAATCAAAATGAACATTAGAATATCAAGACTTTTTATACCTTTCTTGTTGGTCTCTAGTGCAATCATGGTGATAAGAGCTTGCCTCATATCTTTCTCTGCAATGTGTGTTGTCATGGGATGATGGTGACATGTTCCCATCATTCTCTTTCCCCAATGATTTCAACCATGTATTGGAAGCTTCTAACACCTTCGAGCATTGTCCTTCAGTGTATCCCAGACCTATGAATTGAGGTCTCTACACAACCTCCAATGGTTGAGTTATGCCTTGGCCATTAACACCAAGTCCTCCTCCCTTATACCCCATTTCGGTAAGGAGTCTCATGCCAGTTCCTGTAATGGGTATATCCACGTTTCCAACAAAAATAATAGCATGCGAAGATGAAACTGAAGAGAAATCATCATTTTTTACCTCAACTATTGATTCATACACATGTGATGATGGCTTCTTTAAGCCTTCGTTGCGCTTCAACTTCTCCAAGGCCTCTTCTGCAGCTCACAACTGAAGCTGAAATCTCTGCTTCTCTTCTTTCTCTTATCATAGTAGTCTCCTTAATTTATCATTCTCTTCCCGAATACTTTGGTTGATCTCCTCATTTTAATGATGAGAAGACGATGAAGGCAATGAAGAAGGTGGATAAGCACCAGAATATGTGGATGAAGCTAAGTTCTCTGATCTTTCTTTCTCCTCTTCCTCTATTCTCTTCTCATAAGCTCCATACATTATGTCCACCATTTTTTACATCATCAGCATGGCCTGGTACATGTCTTTTTCATCCTCCATTTATGCACGTTCAATCGTTGTTCATTCTTTCAATTCACATCAACAAGAATACCACTCTAATACCACTTGATCTGGGGTCTGTCAACTATCGAATTTACCCATGATCTTTTACTTATGTCATGTGGTTAGAATTGCACTTAAAAGAGCATTAAAAGAACACATATGCATGCTTTAAGCAAGAGGAAACAATACAATAATCAACATAAGAATATGAGATGTTGATAAAGGAGTTTACCTAGTGTGGGCTATGTCTCTGGGCTTGGTGTCAAAATGGGGTAGGCAACTTCATATAGTGCTGGAAATGGTGATGATGTACATTGACTATGTTTTTTGTCATACAGGGATATATGCCCTCAACAAGAGTGGCTTGTCTCTCCATGAGATGTTATGTTACAGGAAATCTCACTCACAATAGGCCTCCTATCAACATGACATAATCTCACACAAGGCGACAATAAGAATTCCTTCAACAAGGTTACATAGGAATCATAAAAATCCATGGAAAATACATCTCACATGAAGTAGAAACATATATCCTACAACATATCTCAAGAAATGATCTAAACAACATCATACATCTCACAGAAAATGATAAAAGAGGCACGTGATATCAAAACTACATATACCTCAACCCTTGAAGTTGGTTGAAGAAGTGGATGCTCAGCTGCTAAATCTGGCTGCATCATCGAATTCGTGGCATTGAGAGGCATAAAATCAACTATGCACACTTGAGAATCTGACACCGTCACTCCGATCTGGAAAATGGCCGCAAAATGGGAAGCTATGTTGCTGAAATGGACATCACCATCGAATTCCTATCACCGAGAGGTGTAAAATTGACATAACATTTGTCAAATTTCAGCTCTGGCAAGTTCTGGGCCTCAAGAAATCTTTTTGATGCCCTCAAGATTCCCTGGGTCATGGTTCCACTATCTCCATGGCTCGTATTTCCACCATATCTCTTCTTATAATGCTCTTTATTTGGCGCATAGATGGAATAGTTATATATAAGGTGGTATGAGTTTCCAACGTGGCTTGACTTGTGCTCTTGTTGGTTCCATTGGCGATTGTGGTGTGGAGGTGGGCCGAGGTTCAAACCCCACCCACTCTCCAAAATAGTATGCATGATTTATTTTTTAAACAGGCATTCCAAATGGTAAAGAAATTTGAGGACGCCGCTCGAGGGCTAGCCACATTAGGCTGGGTGGTTTGACCCCCTTCGACCTCACTGTCGTGTTAGTGGATACATATGTTAGGTGTGGAGCTTGATTATCTTGTTTACTTTGTATCACAGCATTGGATCCCCTGTACCTTAAAAGGGGCGGCAACACTGCCCGTAATTAATCACTGTCGTGGGGGGTCCAAGGGGGGCGACAACGCTTTTCGAAGCCCCCACCTGGTGAGGAGTTTCGGGGGCAGCGCCCCCGAAGCTAAAAATAGATGTAAAATTGCCTTGTAAAAGTATAGTAATTTCTACTCAATCTGGGCCGTTCATAGGCGGATGATCTTATTGTAGAATTTATGTTTAGTTTAGGGTTTGCCCTAGAAGAGCAACCCCTTGTATATATGAGGGTATTGTGTGTGCCAATTTGTGTGTGTGTGTCTTGAGCAAGAAAGCAGATAGGAATTTGTGAGGAAAACGGAAGGATATTACATTGGATGCTACTAGGTTTTTTTTGTCTCTTCATTTTGTGGATAATAGAAATAAAGGCTGGTAAAAGAGGTGGACATAGCCCAAGCCAGGTGAACACATTAATATCTGTGTCTCTCTGGTTTCTTGTATTGTTTTGTGTGCTTGTATTTTCCGCATATTTTATGTGTTGCATTGCTCTGTAATATTTAATTTCCTAACAACATATATATGTAATATGTTATGGATGGGGCGTGGGCCGGGTCCACTGGGGGTGGCCCACCCACTGCCCATTTATGATGGAATTGTGAGGGTTCAACAGGGTCATGGCTACCAACCCATATTAATATTTTTTTTTTGTATAGTCATTATCATGGGGTTAAGTAGGGGTCATGGCTTGCCGAACCGAAAACATTATTTTAATATTTTGTGATGTGGATCCATGCAAGGGTGGCGGGGGTGGCAGCCTGCCACCCCTATATTTATATTTTTTCGTTTTTTAAAACAAATATTTGTTTTTGAATTTAACGAAAATAAGGGTCATTGCGAATTTTAACTAGGCCACAATTTATCTCATTTTTAGAGACTAGTTCCCTATTGGTTGATGGTGAATTTCACAGACACTTAATCTGGCCCAAGTCAACTTTGACCAAAACTTTGACTCGCTCTAACTTCTCCATACGGGCTCGGATTGGAGATCCATTCACACCGTTGGAATCAGGATGATGAGTACTTAAACCTGAACCTGGTTCGAGAGTAATTCGACCACTTTGAATTTTGACCTATCATCAGAGCTCTTGGTCTCCTGAGGGTGTCTGGAGCCACCTGGATCAGCCATGGTCAACTATGGTCAAACGTAAGCTGTGACAAATTTTCTCAATATGAAAATCCAACCATGGTAAACATAGTTAACCATCATTTATTTAGGGTTTAAAATATTTATCTTAGGGTTTATATACCTTGGGTTCCTTAACCCTGATTTTAGTATTAATCCCCATGGGCTTATAATCTAAGTTTCATATTCCTCTTTGTGTAATATTATTCATAGGGTTTATAATATTAATCCTTGGCTTCAATATAATCCCTTGGGTTTTTATAATCATGAAGGAACCATGGTCATTGTGGAGAGTGTTGTGACAAAAATTTTCTCAATATGAAATCAGCAGCAATTAGCGTGGCATTGTGTGAAAAAGATGGTCTCGATATGAAAATAAGTCATGACGATAAACCATGTTAGATGTGCAATTGTGACAAACATTGTCTCAATATGAAAATATTATACAGTTAACTTATGTATATTTTAGGTTATAATATTATCTTAGGGTTTATATATCTTCAGGGTTTATAATACCTTGGGGTTTTAGGATTAATCCCTTGGGTTTATAATATCAATCCCTTGGGTTTATTAATCTAAGGTTTGATATTCCTAGGGTATAATATTATTCATAGGGTTTATAATATTAATCCTAGGGTTTAATATAAATCTCTTGGGTTTGTAAACATGGTAAACCATGGTCCAATGTCACATTCTCACAAATATTTTCTCAATATGAAAACAAACCATGGTCCAATGTCTTATTGTGACAAATATTTTCTCGATATGAAAGTAAATCATGGTCAACCATAGTGAAATGTCACATTGTGACAAATATTGTCTCAATATGAAATCACCATGGTAAACATGGTTTACCATCTTTATTTTAGGGCTTATAATATTTATCTTAGGGATTATATACCTTTGGTTTATAATATTAATTCCTTGGTTTTATAATATCAATCCTTTGGGTTTATTGATCTAAGGGTTCATGTTCCTAAGGTGTAACATTATTCATAGGTTTTATAATATTAATTCTTGAGTTTACTATAAATCCATTGGGTTTATAATCATGGTTAGCCATGGTCCAATGTCACATTGTGACAAATATTTTCTTAACATGAAAATTAATTATGGTCCAACGTCGCATTGTGACAAATATTGTCTTGATATGAAAATCAATCATGGTCAACCATGGTCCAACATCGCATTGTGACAAAGATTGTCTCAATATGAAAATAAATCATGGTCAACCATGTTTATTTTAGGGTTTGTAATATTTATCTTAGTGTTTATATATCTTGGGTTTATAATATTAATCCCTTGGGTTTAATATTGCTACCTTAGGTTTATAAGACCTTGTATTTAGAATTAATTCCTTGGGTTTATAATATGAATCCAATGTATTTATTAATCGAAGGGTTCATATTCCTAGGGTATAATATTATTCATAGGGTTTATAATATTAATACTAGGATTTAATATAAATCCCTTGGGTTTATAATCATAGTCAACCATAGTCAGCCATGGTCCAATGTCACATTATGACAAAGATTGTCTCAATATGAAAATCAAATAAGGTTAACCATGGTCCATGATCGTTCAAAGTCACGTTGTGACAAATATTTTTTAAATATTAAAATCAACCATGATCCAATGTCGCATTATGACAAATATTGTCTCAATATGAAAATCAATCATGGTCAACCATGGTCCAACGTCACATTGTGACAAATATTGTCTCAATATAAAAAATAAACATGGTAAATAACGCTTCTTTTAGGGTTTATACCATTTTTCTTACAGTTTATATACCATGGGTTTATAATATTAATCCCTTGGACTTAATATTATTCTTGTGGATTTATAATACCTTGGGGTTTTAGAATTCATCCCTTGGGTTTAAAATGTCAATCTCTTGGGTTTATTAATATAAGGGTTCATATTCCTAGGGTATAATATTATTCATAGGGTTTATAATATTAATTCTAGGGTTTAATATAAATCCCTATGGTTTATAATCATGGTCAACCATGATCCAATGTAACAGTATGACAAATATTGTCTCAATATGAAAATCAACCAAGGTCAACCATGGTCAATGATGGTCCAATGTCACATTGTGACAAAACACTTCCCAATATGAAAATCAACCATGGTCCAATGTTGCATTTTGACAAATATTGGAGTCAATCAATCATAGTCAACCATGGTTCAATGTCACATTGTCACAATGATTGTCACAATATGAAAATCAACCATGGCCAACCATGCTTATTTTAGGGTTTATAATATTTATCTTTGGGTTTATATACCTGGTTTTATAATATTAATCCCTTGGGTTTAATATTATTCCCTTAGGTTTATAATGACTTTGGGTTTTAGAATTAATCCCTTGGGGTTTATTATTCCTTTGAGTTTATAATATCAATATCTTGGGTTTATTAATCTAAGGGTTCATATTCCTAGAGTATAATATTATTCATAAAGTTTATAATATTAATCCTAGGGTTTAATATAAATCCCTTGGGTTTATAATCATGGCCAATTGTGGTATGATGCCACATTCTAACAAATATTGTCTCAATATGAATATCAACCATGGTTAAACATGTTTATTTTAGGGTTTGTATTATTTATATTAGGGTTTATATACATAGAGTTTATAATATTAATTCCTAGGGTTTAATTATATTCCCTTGGGTTTATTAATTTAAGGGTTCATATTCCTAGAGTATAATATTTTTTTTTTTAGAGGGGAAAAAGCATTTTTCATTTGTATTATTAAAATAAACAATACATACTAACAAGATTGCTTCTCAAAGGCATCGATCTAGATATACATGAAATGAGAAGGATTCTCAATGATTCGAGAATTTTTCCATGATCATAAACATAGTCTATATTGGGAAATTTGCAACCATAGGAGATCAACATAAAAAAACATGAGAAGACCATCCACCGGGAAGGAAAAAAGCATGACAGGCCCAAAATAGGATTAAGTCGAGTGGATCAAAAAACATGTGTGATCAATACCTATATGTATCGTGGAATCAGCACATCCAGAAGAGAAAAAACATGATAGAGTCCCAGCTGTAAAAAAAAAATGATGGAAAGGCCATGACTAGATACTTGTAGAGCAAGCTCACTTGATAAGGTAAGAACATAAATGCCAGTTGTTCATAAGGAAATGCAATAAGGGCGGGGATCAATACCATGTAAAGCAGGTTGCTTGATAGAGGTCGCCACGCTTGATGAGGTGAGAGCTTGGTCACAATAACTCAACTATGGATAGATAAGACCGATATGACAAAAAAATTGTGCATAATCAGAAATAACCAAAAGAATTCAAGGAATCGGAACATAAAACTCATCAATTTGTTGGAAGCCTCTGAAATGAAGGATCGTGATGCTACCAAAAGGAGAAACCAGACCCCTCTTAGAGAATTGGTCGGTTCATGTGTTATTTTCCCTATAGATATGATGCATAGGAGGCTCATTGAGTTTGGAAATTAGGAATTTAATGTGAAGAATCCACCCCTTCATACTGCTTGGTTGGAAACGAGACATCCCATATATCCCATCAAGAACTTTGTTATCATCCCCATAGATATTCACTGAAAGCAGGTGCAGGTTATAAGCCAGCCAGAGTGCTTTCCATAGTGCCAAAATTTATGCCTTATTGTTAGATCCTTTGCCACCATTCCAAAAATATGAAATCTCTCCAGATTATCAATCTTAATCCAAGCACCACAACCAAAAATGCCCCCTTGTTGAGCCCCATCAAAGAAATCTGTCGGGAGGGAAATTGGAAAGGGGCATATACAGTGTGGCAAGTCCTTGGTGATAGAACATGGGAGGGGTTTTGCTGAAATATAGACCATAATAGCCCCATGGATGTGAGCAATGTTCACTGGGCACCCTTCAAAAATGAACCAATTTCTTTCCAACCATACTTCCCAAAAGAGATAGAAGAGAAGAGCTCCGAATTTACTATGAGTCAACTCACAAAGAGCAAAGGTGTTAAGGAAAATATTAGGTCGCCAACCCGAATCAATTAGAAAGTGGGGGAAGAGAGACCATAATCTGTATATAACTAGACAAGACATAAATAAATGATGTACAGTTTCACCATGGGCTTGACAAAAGATACACCATCCAGGACCATGCAGACCCCTTTTGGTTGTTAGAAAATTATATATTATGGAGCAATGAAACACATAAAATATGCGGAAAAATACAAGCACACAAAACACATAAAACCGGAGAGACACAAATATACATGGTTCACCCAGTTTGGGCTACGTCCACCCCGAACAGCCAGTCCTTCCTTTCTATTATCCAGCAAAAATGAAGAGACAAAACCTACAGCAGATCCGCTGTAATATCCTCTGTTCTCTCTCACAGTCTCCCTCTCTGTTTCTCGCTCCGAGAATACACTCATAATACACAGCCGTAATACAATGCCCTCATATATACAAGGGGGTTGCCTTCTAGGGCAAAAAACCCTAATCTAAACATAACTTCTACCGTCAGATCATTTGCCTAATGAACGGCCCAGATTGACTAGAAATTACTATACTTTTACAAGGCAATTTTACATCTGTTTTTAGCTTCGGGGGCGCTACCCCCGAAAGCCCCCACTAGGGGGGGGCTCTACTCGTCTATAGCCCCCTAGACCCCACAGCAGGTGGTATAGGTGGCATTGATTCCCATTTAAGGTATAGGGGTCCAATGCTGTGATACAAAGTAAACAAGATAATCAGGCTCCACACCCAACAATCTCCCACTTGGAGACTGATTGTAGCAACTCCACCGCTGCTTCATTTGTTGGACAATGACTCCTCTTTGGACCTGGCTGTTTCTCATCTTCATCGTCATCCTTGAAGACCAATTGAAACTGAGCATGTTCTTAGTTTCTCCCTGGTTACAACTTTTGTTAGCATATATGCAGGATTCTGGCTAGTGTGTATCTTTTCCAGCTTCAACTCTCCATCTTCCAATACTGACCGTATGAAATGGTACTTGAGATGTATGTGTTTAGTCCTGGAATGAAATGCTGAGTTCTTTGCAAGATGAATAGCACTTTGGTTATCACTGTATAGTGTGCCCATATCATGCTTCTTACCCAATTCATCCATAAACCTTTGTAACCAAATCATTTCTTTACTAGCCTCTGTAGCAGCAACATACTCTGCTTCTGTTGTTGAAAGTGCAACAACACTTTGGATTTTTGAAACCCAACTGACAGTTGTTCCACCTACGGTAAATACATATCCTGTAGTGCTCCTCCTGTTATCTCTGTCACCTGCCATATCTGCATCAACATATCCCTGTAGAGCAATGTTTGAACCACCAAAGCATAATGCTTGATTTGTGGTACCTCTCAAATATCTGAGAATCCATTTTACTTCCATCCAATGTTCTTTTCTTGGATTATTCATGTACCTGCTTACAACTCCCACTGCATGTGCAATATCAGGCCTTGTGCAGACCATTGCATACATTAAGCTTCCAACTGCTAATGCATATGGAACTTTAGACATATAATCCATGTCTTCTTGGGTTTTTGGGCACATCTCCTTACTAAGTTTGAAATGGCTAGCAAAAGGTGTACTAACTGGTTTTGCATTGTGCATATTAAATCTTTTCAACACCTTTTGTATGTACTCATTCTGAGACAGTGTTAATTTTCGATTTTTCCTATCTCTGGTTATTCTCATACCAAGGATCTATTTTGCAGCTCCCAAATCCTTCATTGAAAATGAATTTGCCAATTTTTGTTTGAGCACATTTATTTCCTGCATGTTAGACCCTGCAACAAGCATGTCATCTACATACAATAACAATATGATATAGCTGCCATCAGTTTTCTTTTTCAGATAAACACAATGATCAGAGTGACATCTAGTATAACCTTGTTCAGACATAAACTTGTCAAATTTTAGATACCACTACCTTGGAGCCTGTTTTAAGCCATACAAGCTCTTCTTTAACTTGCACACCAATTTTTCTTTCCCTTTTACCTCATATCCTTCTGGTTGCTGCATGTATATCTCTTCCTCCAAATCTCCATGGAGAAATGATGTCTTTACATCTAACTGTTCAAGATGTAAATCTTCCGCTGCTACAAGACTTAAAATAGTTCTGATTGAATTCATTTTAACAACAGGAGAAAATATTTCATCAAAATCAATACCTTTCTTATGTGCAAACCCCTTCACCACAAGTCTAGCTTTGTACCTCTGTTTTCCTCCATCTTCTTCCTTCAGCCTGTAAACCCATTTATTCTGCAATGTAGTTTTACCTGCAGGCAACTTGACTAAGTCCCAAGTCTGGTTATGCATTAAGGAGTCCATCTCTTCTTCCATGGCTAGCTCCCACTTCTTCCTGCTTTCAACCTACATTTCTTCTTCATAACATTCAGGTTCACCAAAATCAGTCAACAATAAATAATATAATGAAGGAGAGTATCGTTCAGGGGGTCTACTTATCTTGGTAGATCTTCTAACACCACTTTCAGGTGTTTGAGGTGCTTGTTGCTGTTGTGGTGGTTGCTGCTGCTGTGGTTGTTGATTATTATTATTTTCAGGCACCTTTACTTTTTCAGATATCTCATCAAGAACCGCGTATTCCTTGCTTTCTTTTCCTTGTTTCTTTTCCTGCAACTGATTCTTATACAAGACCTTTTCATTGAATATTACATCTCTTCTCCTAATGATTTTGTGATTTTCATAATCATATAAGCGATAACCAAAATCATTAGCACCATATCCAATAAAGGTACATTTCTTTGATTTTGCCTCAAGCTTTGTTCTGTTTTCTTTATTAATATGGACAAAGGCCTCACAACCAAAAGTCTTTAAAAAAGAGTAGTTTACCTTTTTACCTGTCCATGCTTCCTCTGGAATACCACCATCCAAGGAACTTGAAGGCCCTCTGTTTATTAGATAAACAACAGTATCTACAGCATCTGCCCAAAATTGTAAAGGCAATCCTGCATGCAATCTCATGCACCTTACACGCTCCATGATTGTTCTGTTCATCCTTTCTGACACACCATTTTCTTGTGGTGTTCTTGGAACTGTCTTCTCTCTACGAATTCCATGCTCTGAATAGTACCTATCAAAATCTTTGCTGCAATATTCACCTCCATTGTCTGATCTGAGACACTTCAACTTCTTTCCTGTCTCAATCTCAACCAAAGCTTTCCATTTCTTGAAAGTATCAAATACATCAAATTTATTTTGAATACAATAAATCCAAGTTTTTCTAGTTGCATCATCAATAAATGTAACATAATAGCGAGAGCCACCAAGAGATGATACCTGAGCAGGTCCCCATACATATGTATGCACAAGCTCCAATTTTTCGCTCTTCTTTTCTTTCCCAACTCTGAGAAATATGACTCTCTTTTGTTTTCCATAAATGCAATTTTCACATAAATCCAAATCAACATTCTTCAAACCTGGCAACAAATTTCTTGAGTGAAGAATCTTCATTCCCTTCTCACTCATGTGTCCGAGCCTATGATGCCATAATGCTGCATCTGCTCCTTTGGAAGTTAAAGCATTAACAGAGTTAGAAATACCATTGCATAAATACAATGTACAAACCTTTTCACCTTTTTCTATTACCAGGGCTCCTTTGGTGACCTTCCAAGTTTTATCTGTGAAAGTTGTCACACAACCTTCACCGCCTAACTGCCCTGTTGAAATCAGATTTTTTCTTCAGATCTGGAACATGCCTTACCTCCTTTAGTAGCCATTGGTTTCCATTCTGTTGTTTTACAAGAACTTTACCCATTCCAACAATTTTACAGGGTTTATCATCACCCAAACGAACTTGTCCAAAATCTCCTTAAACATAGTCATGAAAATATTTCTTATCAGGTGTGGCATGGAATGAAGCCCCTAAATCTACAACCCAAGAATCAGTAACATTTTCAAAAGAAAGAATCAAAGCATCTTGTAACACATCACCTGTCACATTTGCTTCATGATTGTTTTCTTGCTGTGTGTCTCCTTCTTTTCCCTTCCGAATTCTACAGTCTTTCTTTAGGTGTCCTTTCTTTCCGCATTTCCAGCACACTATCCCCGATCTGGACTTGGATCTACCTTTCTTTGATTTACTGTGATATCCCGAGCTCTTTTCTCTTTCCATTCTTCTTCCCCTAGACTCTGCACTCAAAGCATTACCCGATGTCTCACCAGAGCTTTTTCGTCGCATTTCCTCGCTAAGGATAGCACCAACAACATCATCAAACTTTAAAGTACTAGATCCAGAGATAGAGTTACTAATGGCCATAACTAAACCATTCTAGCTTTCTGGTAATGAGCACAAGAATAACAGAGCTCTAACTTCATCATCAAAGTTTACCCCTACAGAACTTAACTGACTGGTAACTGTATTAAATTCATTTAAATGGTCTACAACAGATCCACCTTCCGACATCTTCATATTAAATAGTCGTTTCATAAGAAATACCTTGTTTGAGGCTGAGGGTTTTTCATATAGTTTCGCCAACGTCTGCATCAAACCCTCTGTTGTTGTTTCCTTCGAAATATTGAAGGCGACTGATGCTGCAAGGCACAAACGTATTGTTCCGAGTGCCTTTCTATCAAGAATGTTCCATTCCGCGTCTGTCATGGCCGCCGGCTTCTTTGTTTTTCCGCTCAATGGTAGGTATAGATCTTTCTGATACATATAATCTTCCATCTGCATCTTCCACAGCGGGAAGTTTTGGCCATTAAATTTCTCGACCCTAAACTTACCATCGTCCGCCATTGCTCCCACTCGAACCAGGAACCCTTCTTTCCTGCGAGTTTATCAGCCAAATATACCTTCGACTCTGATACCAGTTGTTAGAAAATTATATATTATGGAGCAATGCAACACATAAAATATGCAGAAAATACAAGCACACAAAACACATAAAACTAGAGAGACACAGATATACGTGGTTCACCCAGTTTGGGCTATGTCCACCCTGACCAACCAGTCCTTCCTTTCTATTATCCGGCAAAATGAAGAGACAAAACCTACAGCAGATCCACTGTAATATCCTCTATTTTAGGGATAATTTTACAGGAGCGTATTGCAACCCAAAGGCGAATTTTAAGGGATTTTAAATTTTATTAGGGCGAATTTTTTATATAAAACCCATTTTTTATAGTTTAATAAAGTTAGCCCAAAAAATATTTTAAAAATAATTAATTATTTAACATTAGCCCACCAAAAAAAGGGCGCACAAAACAGGAAACATGAAGTTCGCCCCCGATTTTCCAAGTTTCCATGGCATTCGCCCCCGATTTTCCTGATTTCTATGGCATTCGCCCCATTTTTTCAGTTTTCAATGGTTCGGAGAGGTGGCTGGGCTTTGTGCACACCGATTTTCTAAGTTTTTGCTGGCCGAGGCTGACTCTCTCTAGTCCGTCCGTCTCGGGTCCGTTAACGCATTCACACACCTGCACACCTGCTTATCGCTCCCCTTATTTTTCTAAGTTTGCAGTGAATGGTATATATTTGACAGTTGTGTTGTGTAATATCTAATTAACACTTCGTCTTATTGTGCAAATTTTCTGGTGTGCCAGAGTTTGGAAAAGATCCCATCACCATTTGTTTATATTCTTAAATGCAACTGGTAATAGTTTGAAGCTGCAGACATTCTTAACTGCAACTGTTCACATTTTTTTTGTACTTTGAAAACAGCAGCGACGTGGTTGAAGAGCAGATCATTCTTGGCAGGGGTAAAATTCAAATATATTCATCATGCCATTTTCGAATTTTGATTGATTCTGTGCATACCCAGATAATCTGTTTGATTCAAACGTGGTAGGTTTATTGATTCTGAACATACCCATATGATTCAAACTTGCCATGGCTATTGATTCTTTAGTTCTTGAATTGTCTTTTGCACTGAAACATTGATTTAGAGCATACCCAATGGGTAAAATTTGCTGTTATGTGTTGATTCTATACGTTACTAATTGGCAGTTTTCGATTCAGAGGCAATGGAGAATCCATCTGCTGCTCCTTTCAGAGGACTTCTAAGAGACATTAGAGGAAGGATCCCCTGTTACAAACAGGATTGGGTCCATGGAATCAATGCCGGAATCAGGTCTCATTATGAGCCTTTTCAATTCACCTTGTTTGAACGTCTGTATGTGTGAAAATCTTGTTGGGTAATATGAATGCAGGGTTTTAGCATTGTTGGGATTGTAGAAATTTGTTGAATAAATCACTTATTCAATGGAGATTAACCTGATCACACATCAATTTCGAATTGCATGCATAACACATAATCTCTTCTACAATTAATCGTCACATGCGGAAAGAATAGAAGCGATAGCACATCAATTCATCACACACATTAACACAGTATGTATGGGGAAAGCTTATAGCTGAAAACCCCTCAGCTATTCTGTATATTAGATGGAGAGAACATGCAGCAAATACATAGTACAAACTCCTCACAAGTACTCAGTACTATCTCCCAAAGCTACACAAAAGCTAGCTTGGTTTTGAACAAGTCACAGGTTCAAAACACACCCACTACTTCTCTGCCTCTATTGCGCAATCAAGGCTGGTCTAAATAGAGATCCAGGTTCGAATCTCACTAGCTCCAACTGCGCAATTGTCATTGGTAATTTCCTCCAAGTGTGGTGCAAATCTCATGCACAACTGATGTCGCAACTGATAGCTATGTCAACCCTTTCATCTACCTCTTTCACTTGTCGCCACTGAACTGTCCATGCACTGAGTTAAACTGATGTGTTCTTTAGTTGAATAATGAGTTAATAATTAGTGAATTAAATAATATTTAATTCACACAACTCATCTCTAGTGTATTAGCCAGTTAAACTAAATACAAATAGTTCAACTAGTTAACCAGAACACCATCTCCATTAACTGTCGCATCAACTCCACCGAACTCCGCCACTTGAGCTCTAACTGAAGTCAACCATGCATTAGCTCAACTAACCCATAGGAAAAGCGTAAATCCTTTTGGCAGCTTCATGCCCCACATCCGGGGGTCAAACTGAAGTGCTCCAAGAGAGTAAACTGAAGTTTAGAGTCCAAATATTATTAAGGGTAAATAATATTTGACTGTTCTATTTTTAGCCCGCCAATCTAAAAATAGACTTCGACCTAAATGCTAAAAATAGAGATCCATCTATTTTTACCAACATGACCAATCCTCCAAGAATAGCATACTGCAGCTCCTGGTCCATGATCCATATGTCTAAAAATAGACATAGTCTAAAAATAGACTTTTCGACAAAAATCACATGTGTGGTCCCCACCTAGTTTAGGTGATCACTTTCCAACTAGGATCAGGAAAGATGTTTCGGGAGGCCTCCTTCACTGTTTCTTGTTGCCATTTTCAACAGGGGTATTACCCATAAATGCAAGATTAGCTGGGCATCTCAGAAGTTTGTTTTCCTCATGTTATACATCTCATGTTTTCTCTGTAATAATGAGTGTTTTGGTTTCTGTATTCGTTTTCATTCATAGCAGGATTTTGGCGCCAACCACCTATATTTTCTTTGCTTCGGCTCTTCCAGTTATAGCTTTTGGGGAACAGCTTGATAGAGCCACGGGTAGCTTTTAGTTTTCTATATTGAGCTCAATGTCAATGTAAATCTAATTTCTTCTCTAGTAAATAAATATAAATCTTCTGCAATGTGCATTTTATTGTTAGATGGGACCTTAACTGTTATTCAGACGCTGGTCTCTACTGCTATCTGTGGAATTCTACACGCTATTTTTGGTGGACAGCCCCGGCTAATTCTTGGAGTTGCAGAGCCCACTGTCCTCATGTATACATACATGTATAATTTTGCAAAAGGCAGGGATGATTTGGGACAGAGGCTGTTTCTTGCATGGGCGGGATGGTAAGCATGAATATTACAAAAACAAAAAGGCCACCATCTGAATAGATTTTCGTTTTTTCTTTTGTTAAATTCAGGTTCAGAGATAAAGAAATGGAAAAGCATAATATGTATTTTGTTAAATTCAGGTTCAGAGATAAAGAAATGGAAAAGCATAATATGTATTTGACTGCTTTCTTAGAGGAGATGTTTTTATATTGTTCCAAGTATTTTGTGTTTTTGGGGATATATAATTTCTATTTGTATTCCCATTTTCTATATCTTATAGAGCTATAAAGAGATGCAAAAATCATATGTTCTGTGTTTAATGACATCCCATAGATTTAGTTTGGAATTTTAATAAAAGTTTATTTCATCCATTTCGTTTCCTCGGTGATGGAGGACTGGTGTGCAGGGCTTGTGTGTGGACAACGTTGCTTCTATGCCTTCTAGCTATCTTGGCAGTGCATTCGTTTTGCTTGAAGCTCCGACTCTAAAGCATCCACTTTTTCACACAATTTTTTCATCTCATTTTCACTATCCTTAAGTTGAGATTCAATATCTAATTTACGTAAAGTCGTAGCTCCTAATTCATACTCTGATAACTGCTTTGATTCCTGTGTAGAAGCAAGCTGCTCTTCCAGGTTTTTCACCATTTCTTCAGACCGAGTAAGTTGGTCTTGCATGTGTTCAAGTTTCTCTTTGGTTGCAGCCAGTGCAGTTTCTAGATTAGTATTCTTGGTCTCCAATCGCACAAGCTCCTTCTCTATATCTGATTTATGTGAAGCCAGAGTTCCTAATTCATACTCTAATGAACGCTTTGATTCCTGTGCAGAAGCCAGCTGCACTTGTAGGTTTGCCACCATTTGTTCAGACTCAGTGAGTTGGCCTTGCGTGTGCTCAAGTTTCACTCTGGTTTTAGCCAGGATACTCTCTAGATTATCTTTATGGGTCTTCAATTGCATAAAATCCTCCTCTAAATCTGCATATCCGTGTACATGGGTCTTCAACTCAGTTTCCAATGCTGCTTTTTCAACTTGAATGCTATTAAGCTTCTGAATTATGCGAAAATTTCCATTTGGAAAGGGAAATTGAAGGCTATTATTACTTTATTGTCCCGAAAGACTCTCTTTACTAGACCAATTATTGCGGAAACTAAAGCGGATCGTGTCAGATGTTTGACTTTCGAAGTCAGTGGCTTCATCTTGTGAAATTTCATCATAATCATGTGCAGAAATTGTCCTAACTAGGGATAGGAAGGCTATTAGCTCAGTAATTAACTGTACGACTTTTGCTTTTCCAAGTAAAAATCGATCCACTAGTTCAGCAAACTCTGGAATTCTCACATCTAGCTTATGAATTTCAGAAGCTCTGAACTGTGTATTTCGAGGCCGTTGAGTTATACATTGTACAAAGTTGACAACACTGGAAATAGCAGTTGCCAACTCTACTTCAATAACATGAATTTTACTTCCAGGATCAGAAAGAGAAGTCGATTCTACATTCATTAAAGGTCTACTGCAAACATAAGGATCAGTTGCACTTTCATCAACTACTGTTGCATTTCTTACATCCTCCAATACCTTGTGCAAGTCTGCACCCTCAGCTTCAGTCTCGAGGATTACATCAAGCTTATCTTGAAGACTAACTAAAGCAGATTCATTCAAACCATTTTTAGCTTGCAAAGAAGCCAATTTTTCTTGCACAGAAGTTAGCCTTTTAACCAAATCAGAGCATTCCTGATTGGCAGCTAGAAGCTCCAACTCTCTTTGTGCAAGAGTTTCTTCCAAGGAAGCCTTGTCTCCTTGAACAGATGAAGCACTTAAACGTCCTACAACATTCTTCTCAGTCAATTTATCCACTTTTTCTATTCCTGTCTCACTCAATCTAGCGGAAGGCATGGAGGCCAATTTCTCCATTTGAAGAAAATCATCCATCAAGTCAACCTTGGATGCATCACTAAGCTTTTCAATTTTGCCAGAAAGTTTTTATTTTTTAAACTGATCCAGTTATGTAATCAGGGCTGAGGCCCATGACTCTGCACTAGGATCACCATCATTCCCATCTTCAGAAATTGAGGTCATGCTTGGTGGATTGCTTGTACTTCCACTTCTTGATCCTTCTAAATGCAACTCAAGAGTAGGTTTCTGTCGCTGTCCCATCAAGGATTATACCTGTTCCTCAACACTGGAAAGTTTGGCAGCTGTTCTAGCACACATAACTCTAGAAGCCTTAAGCTCACTGTCTCGCTTTAATAAAGTGTCTTTTAACATCTTGGATTTTTCCTCCATTGCTAACAGGCGTTCTGTAAGATATTCAATCTCTTTCTGAGCATGTTTTCAGTGACTATCATTTGAAAACTCTGTAGAAGAAATAGGTGAAGTGGCCCCCCTACCAAGAGACTTCCTAAATTTCACTTCCCCAGCTTCCTTTCCAGCTGTCTCTACTTCAAGTTTCATTTGAGCAAGTGAAGCAGGCCCTGGTAACCTTTTGCGCACTAGACCCCTCAGTCTCTGGCACTCAGCCTCCAACTTAGAAGTTTTTTTAACAGTTTCTGAATGTTTCTTGTTCGCTGCCTCTGCAGATTTCTTACATAGGTCCCTTTAATCAATTATTGAGTCCATTTCCTTACTGAGTGATTGAAGCTTGTATTTCAGGGCAGTATTTTCACTTTCTAATGATTCAAGCTTCACCTAAAGAACTTTGATCTCAGCCTCAGCTTGATTTTTTGCTTCATGTATTTCCATTAACTTTGAACTTTCTTGCAGAGAATTACCCATTGTATTATGCTTTGTTTTTTCCTCAAGTAACAGCTGATCCAATTCAACTATTCTGGCATCAAGCTCAAACTTCATTTTGTCCCATTCTATGGCCTTTTTTGCCACAGCCTCATGAATTTTCTCCTCATTTTCCTCTCTTACTTGCCGAAGCTGCCTCATGCATTCTTTCAAAGCACCATCCAAATGGCTAACTCGATCTTCAAGTGCAAGCTTTTGCTGCGTTACAGTATCAAACTGTTGCTTTAAAGCCATTGCTTCTGTTTTAGCCTTCTCCCAACCTAAAAGAAATACAATTGACTTCATCATATTAATAGAAGAGATGACGCTATAGAATGACTTCATTCTGTTCTAAGACCAAAGGAAAATCAAATATGGTCTTGAAAGTACTAAGAATTAGAAAGCTCAAAACTGCAAGTTATATTTGCCAGATTTTCCAAAGGGAATCCCACATCATAGGATACAATATAGTTGCAACTAAATATGTGCCATATAAATGATGAATGAAATCCCCATGTTGATCTGATAAATTCAAGAGGAAACAAAGGCTACCTGACACAGCTTCTTCTGCTACTTTGGCATGCTGCTTCACCAAATTATCCTTGGCAGTATTGTCTGAAAGGACCAGCGACAACTTTTCATTCAAACTCTTTAGCTTCTCCTCTGACTGTTGCCACACCATCATTGCTTCTTCTGACATGTGGGCATGATTTGCAGCAGCTATGCAGTCAAAATAATGGCATGGCTGCTTACAAATAATAAATCACGCTAACTGGAAAAAAGTAGAGATCTAATACAGAATGCCAAGTATAAATGGCAACTTGGTGCCATGGACTAGCTTTTCAGTTGTCTCAAACAAAAAATGCATTTCAATAAATGGTATGGCCACATACAAAGGAAAGGATATGTCTTATGATAATGCAAGCTTGAACATATCATACAAGCCTTTCCTCTTCAGGCTGAAATGCAAAATCAAAAACACAAACTAGACCCACAACAACACTGCTGTGCAAAAGTATAAAATACTAAAGGCATAAATATTTGATTTGGTACAAATTTCAAATAATCCAAGGAAAAATTTATTCGTCTTTCCTTCTACTTCTACCATTTAGTTCCATCTTCTTTCCCAAATCTTTGGTTAGGTTCAGGCTAGAATAACATCAAGTTCATTTTAATTAGGATGGAGTCCGCCTTGACTGGGTAAGACCCCAACACGAATTTACTTAACCCTTAACATTGAGGTTTGTCGACTGGTTAGTATAGAGATTTTACCATGGATATAGATTCTGTACACAAAATAGAACAAAGTATAGATATCATCTAGGTCATAATCTGTTTACTCCATCACTAACATATTAGATAAATCATAATACTTAGAATCTTCTGGCAGATCTAACCATTATTTCCTGTAGTCTATTTTTCATAACCTGACATCTTCATACCATCTCCATTTTGTTCTCACATCATCTCTTTATCACACAAACGAATTCAACTCTTCATGGTACAGACCCATTCATCTTATATATGTTTACTTAATCCATTATTTACAACAATTAATTACTATTAATGATACCAACAAAAGCATATCACCCCTAAATCCACTCTCCCAGCTCTTGATCAAAACTTTATAAGCTATGTTAAGCCATTGACCTGAGCTTCTAAGTCAAACTTTATGCTTACATTGAGACAGTACAATACAATGTCAATCTGCATCTCCATAATTCAATATATAGTCAATCCAATCAACATAAAACACTCCAGCTCAACGAGTTTTCAATCTACTTGTTTGATGACAACCTATGTTAATAATAGATTATAATATATATACTTGTATAATGTCATCCTATACTAGCATTAGTCACTATGACTTGCATGTAGTTGTCACTCTCTTATAATATGTGCTTATCTATCCCAATCCTGGTTCAATCCTCCTTGCGCTCAGTTTATGACTGCATATTAACCAACCAGTCAAGAATCCGAGATTTTTCTGGTTCAAAATTCAAATATACAACTAAAAAGTAAAAAATTTGCAAGACACAAAAACTCTTGGGTACAATTACACAATTTTATGCCTAGATAGGTTAGCATTTGGCCTTAATCCCAAGATTTTTTTCACTCTCGGAGAAGTTCTATAGCCAAGTTTGAATGGCTATAAGTTTATGCAATTCCCTCATCAATTTTGTTCGCAATGGCAAGCTGATCATTATTCATTCCCTGAGCACTTACTTGGCACATTGCATCCATAACATCTAGGAAGCCTTGTTTGAAAGCAAATCTCAAAGTCCCTCAAGCAGTACCTGATGACAATAGCTACTAGTATCCACTTCTCATAACTCAACAAATAGTGAAACAAAAGGGTAAAATGCATACTGAAAAATTTCAATGCAGAGTAAAAAATAAGAAAAGAAATTGCTCAAAGTGAACAATGATTTTTTCGGCACTTATAGGTGGTAAATATTAAATATTGAATACTTGTCTCTACCAGCAGGTGGTAAATATTGAATAGCTGGAAAGTTTGGCAGCTGAGCTGTTCTAGCACACATAACTCTAGAAGCCTTAAGCTCACTGTCTCGCTTTAATAAAGTGTCTTTTAACATCTTGGATTTTTCCTCCATTGCTAACAGGCATTCTGTAAGATATTCAATCTCTTTCTGAGCATGTTCCCAGTGACTATCATTTGAAAAATTTGTAGAAGAAATAGGTGAAGTAGCCCCCCTACCAAGAGACTTCCTAAATTTCACTTCCCTAGCTTCCTTTCCAGCTGTCTCTACTTCAAGTTTCATTTGAGCAAGCGAAGCAGGCCCTGGTAACCTTTTGCGCACTAGACCCCTCAGTCTCTGGCACTCAGCCTCCAACTTAGCAGTTTTTTTAACAGTTTCTGAATGTTGCTTGTTCGCTGCCTCTGCAGATTTCTTACATAGGTCCCTTTCATCAATTATTGAGTCCATTTCCTTACTGAGTGATTGAAGCTTGTATTTCAGGGCATTATTTTCACTTTCTAATGATTCAGGCTTCACCTGAAGAACTTTGATCTCAGCCTCAGCTTGATTTTTTGCTTCATGTATTTCCATTAACTTTGAACTTTCTTGCAGAGAATTACCCATTGTATTATGCTTTTCAAGTAACAGCTGATCCAATTCAACTATTCTGGCATCAAGCTCAAACTTCATTTTCCGTTTCAATGGATGTGCCGATCAAGAATTCGAGCTTTTCCATAAAATGCAAATGGAAGATGTGCGACCTCACTCTACTACATTGGTGAATGTACTATCAGCATGTAGTTGTTTACCTACTTTGCACCAAGGGAAGTGGATCCATGATTACATAATTAGAAGTGGACTGGAGTCAAGTGGACTGGAGTCAAGTGTTTCTATAAGTAATTCTGTTGTAGCCATGTATGCAAAATGTGGATATGTAAATATAGCAAAACAGTTATTCGATTTATTATCTCAAAGAGATTTAGTCACATGGAATGTAATAATTGTTGGGAATGTGTAGAATGGGCATGCCAAAGAAGCTTTGGTACTTTTTCATCAAATGCAATTAGTAGATACGAAACCTAATTCAGTCATGATGTTGAGTGTGCTCCTAGCTTGTGCTGATCTACCAGCTCTGCAACAAGGTAACCGGATCCATAATTTGATAATTAGAAATGGGCTTGAGGCATATGTTTTTGTGATGACTGCCCTCGTAGACATGTATGCCAAATGTGGGAACATATATGCTGCAAAGAATTTGTTTGAGAAAATGACTAGACGAGATGTCATCTATTGGAGTACAATGATTGCAGGGTATGGAATGCATGGCCTATATAAGGATGCCCTTGGAATTTTTGTTCAAATGCAACAAGCAGGCTTGAAGCCAGATCACATGACTTTCGTTGGGGTTTTATCTGCATGCACTCATGCAGGTCTTGTGGATGAGGGTTGGTGATACTTCAATTGCATGAGTGGAGATTTTTCTCTCACACCTAGGCTGGAGCACTATGCTTGCATGGTTGATATTCTTGGTCGTGCTGGCCGATTGGATGAGGTGGAGCACATTATAAAAAATATGCCAATAGAACCTGATAGTGAGGTATGAGGGACTTTACTTTCTACTTGCAGTGCTCACTACAATGTAGAGTTGGCAGAGCATGTGTCAAAAAACCTTCTCAAGTTAGAGCCTGAAAATGCTGGAATTTATGTGTTTCTTGCAAACATATATGATGTAGCTGGAAGGTGGGAGAATGTAAGCAAGGTAAGAGCAATTGTTAAAAAGACAAAAGGTTGAAAAATAATCTGAGGATGCGCAGCTGGGATTGAGATCAAGAAAAGGTTCTATGGTATTCATAGTTGGAGACTGAGCATGCCCATAAACAGAGAAAATATGTTTTATGCTAGATAGTCTGGCTGAACAGATGGATGATGCAATGTATGCTCTTGGATCCAGCATTTCACTCCATGGACTGGATAAGGAGGAGAAGGAAAGCATCCTCTGTAACCACAGTTCAAAGTTGGACATATGAAATTTGGTTTTTATAATATCAAGACTGAGGAACCTATCATGATTGCCAAGAACAACATTTTTCGTGGTGTCTGTCAAATGAATCTCCAATATTGTGATGATAGAGATGCGAACCGCTCTAGAATTTTAGATATTGACAATACTCTCATGGCAGTTTCTGGTATTGCTACTAAAACCAAGCAGCGAGCATCTGCTTATTCCATTGCTTTGCACCCTGTCTAAGAATTATTATTTTTGCTAAGACAACATAGCACTCTGGAATTTAGAGGTGTTGTATTTAACCTAAGGGGAATCAATTCTTGTAAAAGTTTATGTCACTGCAATCATGATGCTATGTTGTTTAACATTCACACAATCAATGCAGGAGAAATAATGAAATCTTATGAGGAGAAAATTGAAAATTGAACTTGTAAGGAAGTCCTCTTGAAATAATTGAAAGTTTTGTTAATGTCCTGCAAAATTTCATATGAGAAAAATGTTGTGAACTGGAGGCTTACTATTGAATCTGGATTTTGAATCAATTTCCAAACTAGGTTAATTTATCTTTGTTTGGACTTCGACAATTCCTTCCAGCCCCTTTAACTATCAATGTTGTGGCATCATCGTAGGTTCTAAATATCAACCTTCAATGTGAGCATAGTTGAGTTAAACAACAACAACACTATAAGTATATGCTTTCTGATGCAAAAAATTCTGTTTTTACTTAGGTTTCAGTTTCGCCTTATTACTCCAAAATAGTTAAATGCCCTTTCCCATATGCTACAAACAACAATGAAAATAGTACACAACGAAAACACAAATTAAAATTTTCGGAGAATGTTTGGAAAATACGGAAAATATGACGGTTACAAACGACCATTCAACACATCATAACACGGTAATTTTTGTCAAGGGTGACTAACGAGCCCCTACAACTCTTGGGGAAAACCAGTTCGAAAGCTCCTTCTTATTTCTGAAAAATGCTTTTTACAGTGAGAGAAATATTTCAGCAAAATAAAAATCAGCAAACAGACTTTTACAACTTATCTCTTTTTCCGTGCTTAACCACCGCCTCGGAAAATGTACAAATAGCAAAAACAGAACAACAATAAATGTTGTACGTTCTCCTCAATTTGCGTGCCCAGAAATCTGCAATAAATGCAGCTTTACGGCCTCCTAAAAATCTGTGCAAACAGCAATTAATGCTGTTGTCCAAAACCTCGATTTGTGTGCCAAAACTGCTGCAAAACTCTGCTGTACGGTACAGCCCCTTGCTGCCTCGATTTTCGTGCCCAATATTGCTGTACGGCCTGCTGTATGGCCTGTTGTACGGCCCTGCTGTACGGCCTCCCTGCCTAGAAAACCGTGCCAAAAATCTGCCTGTTGTTTGCTAAATCTGCTACACTTGTCTTGCTGAAATGTCTTGCTGAAATGCTGCCTTGGAATGCGTGCCAAACTGCTGCCTCCTTCTCCTCACTGCCCAGAAATCTCCCTTGCTCTCTTGCTCTCCTTCTCCCAATCTACTCATGAAAGAATGAATGATCTTTTCCTCCTTTTCCTCCTTTAACCTAACCCTAGTGAATTTTGGGGAATCCCTAAATCCAATGGCTGAAATAGATTGAGATCTAGGGCTGAGATTAAATGCTCATTTAAATCTCACTTTCTATTTTTTAATTCACCCACTTTAATAAAGACCCACTTAGTCATTTATTTCCAAAGTCACTTTTCCTTTTTAATTTTACATTGACTTTATTAAAGTCACTTTAAAATTAGACTTTAGTAACTTTATCACTTAAAGTCACTTTTGAATTAGATTTGACTTTATAACTTTATAAAGTCACTTTAGTAACTTTATCACTTAAAGTCACTTTAAAATTAGATTTGACTTTATAAAAATTATAAAGTCACTTTAGGAGAAAAATTAAATTCTTTTGGACACTTTTCCTTAGGCCAAAGATCAAAGCCTTAGGGAACCACCTGTCCTCCGGTAACCAAATTTCAACACTCCCTCTTACCGAGGAAGGTGTTCCTCACCACACCCATCTTGTCTCTGAAGTAGACATGCTTGCCCGTGGTAAGGCTTTGGTAAGAATATCTGCAACCTGCTCATCAGTGGGAGTATAGTCAAGCTTCACGGCTCCTTTACGAACATAGTCTCTGGTCGGTGATATTTGATCCCAGGTGTGCTTCCAAACTGCGTCATGAAATACTAGATTCTCAGGTAAGGTTCAATACAGCTACGGTTATCTGGGTAATCTGAGATCTCATGGTGACCAAATAAACAAAACAACATCTTGCCGAAGCAGGATGGCCTCACAACAAGCTGGTGGGCACCGCCCATGTACTCTTCTTCCAAAATGAACTCAATATGTGTTCTTGCTTTCTAAAATTTGAACACGCAACCGTACCCGGACAACCCAAAACAGCACCCTGAAGTGCTCTTCCTATCAGAAGCACAACCTGCCCAATCAGAATCAGTGTAACCCGCCAATCTCACTCCATCCCCCTGCCTGTAGTCCAGACCATAATCCACTGTCCCCTGCAAGTATCGCAAAATGTGTTTTGCAGCCACCCAGTGAACCTTCCTAGTCTCACACATAAACTGACTCATCGTGTTGACTGCAAAACAAATATCTGGTCTAGTGTTGACCAAATACATCAAGGAACCAATCAGCTGTCTGTACAATGTGGGATCCACCAACTCGGAATCCAAAGCATGAAGCTTCTTCCAGTTGGTGATCATCGGTGTTGACATGGGTTTACAATCCTCCATGTGGAATCTGCCAAGGATGTCCACAATATACTTCCCCTGTCCCAGGAAGAAATGCCCCTCCTCCTGCCACACCTCCAAACCCAAAAAGTAATGCATCAAGCCGGTGTCCTTCATCTCAAACTCCACCGCAAGATCTCTCTTGCAGTGCTCTATGAGTCTCTCTGCACCTGTAATGACCAAGTCATCCACATACAACATCAGAATGAGAGGCTCCTCACCTATCACAATATAGTAAAGGTTCGGATCTGCCTCACTCTTTGTGAAACCCATCTCCTGCAAGTATGTATCTATCCTGGAGTACCAAGCTCTGGGAGCTTGCTTCAGGCCATAAAGGGCCTTCTTCAGTCTGCACACATGGGACTCCTTCCCATGCACCTCAAAACCCTGTGGCTGCTCAATGTACACCTCCTCCTGTATGAAGCCATTGAGAAATGCGGTCTTCACATCCATCTGGTGGATCTTCCAACCCATCTCTGCTGCTATCGATATAATGGAGTGAATCGAAGTATATCGAGCCACGAGAGCGAAGGTCTCCTCATAATCAACTCCCTCTACCTGGGAGAACCCTCTAGCCACAAACCTCGCTTTGAATTTCTCAATGCTGCCATCTGCAGCATGCTTTACCTTGTAAAGCCATCTGGAAGTAACCACGGATTTTCCCTCAGGCCTCGGCACCACCTCCCAAACATCATTCTTCATGGTAGAAGAATACTCCTCCTGCATGGCCTCTCTCCAGACCTGTTGGCTAGCTGCCTCCTCATAGCTAGAAGGCTCAGAGTCAAGGATGTTGGTAGCCATTGCCATATAGCTACAAAACCTCTCAGGTGGTCTGCTCTCTCTGACCGGCCTCTTAGGCTCAGCAACAGATGTGGCCTCTCTCAAGGTGTCCTGAAGCCACTTTGGCTTCCTCTTCCCTGAGCACACTTCTCCCACTGGAGAATGAAACTCCTCATCATAACATCGGGCACCGAACTCTGGTGTCATCTCTTTGTCCTCCTGCTGCCCCCCGAACTTTGTGGTGTTCGGGGTACGGTGTGAGCGCCATGGACGGTGGACTCCCCGATGAGCGCTGCGCGGAGCGCTGCGTGCTGCCACGGCACCACCCTACGACTGCGAACCACTCCCCCGCGACGGTCACAGCATCGTGCGGATGCACCCTCCGTTCTCCTGATATGCCATGCTGGATCCTGCGGCTTACTCCGTACCACTCTTTGAGGGTGCGGATGATCCGAGATATATATCTGTGACCTCCTAAAGGCCCTATCCTCCTCGAACTTCACATCCCGCCTGACAACAACTTTCCTCTGTGCAGGAATGTAAATCTGAAAGGCCTTGGAGGTCTCACTGTAGCCCACAAAGATACCCTTCTCTGCAGTGGGCTCTAGTTTGGTCCTCTTCTCCTTGAGTATGTAGGAGTATGTGATACACCCAAAGATACGAAGATGACCAATATCAGGCTTTTTCCCAGAAAAAGCCTCCTCTGGAGTCATGTGCCCCAAGGCACGATGCGGACTCCGGTTCTGCAAATAAACAGCTGTGTTGCAGGCCTCTGCCCACAAAAACAATGGCAACCCCTGATCATGTAACATGGCTTTGGCAGCCCCTCCGATGGATTTTCTTCTCTCGCAACCCGGATTATAGCACGGGGGTTGTAAGGAACGATGTGAGCCCTCCCTAATGCACCGCACTCACTTTAATAGTCAGCAAGCCTCACAAGGTGTGTATCTCCCCATTGTCAGGCCTGCGGACTTGCCAGTCTTGGGCACATGCGTATGCTCCCTGAGCTGCGAGACTCAAACCGCTTGAAGACCTCACTCTTGGTCTTCAAGAAATAAATCCAGGTCCTCCTGGAGTGATCATCAATCAATAACACATAGTACTCATATCCACTCAAGGAAACATGAGACATCCGACCGCTCACATCGGAATGAATCAAATCAAGTATCCCAGTCGCTCTGCTGTCACTGCTGGGAAAAGGGGATTTGGCAAACTTGCCCATCGCACATCCTCTGCAAGTATCAAAGTGATCGGTACTGAAATCTGGCACACCTGTAGTGATCTCCCGCAAAGTCCTCAAGGCTCCATGATACATGTGCCCCATCCTGCGGTGCCAAATCTCACACTGCTCAGAACTGCTAGCTCTGCTGTCGGTACTACTGCTCAATGCCAAAAGGGACTGAAATGCAAACTTGTACACCTTTGCATGACGTACACCTATCACTCTAGCTGAATCAGCTGGAGTGCCCCTGGGATACATCAACACCTGTCCTCCCCTGAATAGTATCTCATATCCTCTGTCCTCCAAAGCTGAGACGGATATGAGGTTCTTCCTCATCCCTGGCACAAAAAGAACATCTGACACCTTCAAGGGAGGTTTGGACTCCCTCTGAAATGTCAATGTTCCCACACTGACTGCTCTAACAACTCTGTCATCACCGAGTACTACCTCTACATCAGTGCCACTCTCTGAAAGCTCTAAGAAGTACTCACGGACTCCTGTCATGTGACGTGAAGCCCCACTGTCCACATACCAGATACCCGAAGATGCTCCGCTAATCGAGGGAAATGCATGCTCCCTCTGAACCTATGTGGCAGGTAATCCTGCACTAGAAGACTCACACGCAATGAACCCAAACTCCCGGTCAAAGCGATCTGCAAAGTCCTCAACCTCTACTGAAGCTGCCATGCTCTGGTTCTTCCCCTTCTTCTTCTTCTTCTCCGGACACACAACTGCATAGTGTCCCATCTTCTGACAATTCCAACACTTCACTTTGGAATAGTCCTTTTGTGTGTTATCCTGTTTACCTTTACCTTTGCCTTTGCCCCCACCATTGCTTGTGGAAGCCTGCTTCTTCCCTTTGCCTTTCTTGCGTCCTGCCAACAGTGCTACATCCTCATCCTGCTCAACTAGCTTGGCTGCCCCAAGCTAACCTTTCATGATCTCTGTCTGAATGCAATCGTCCCAAAACCTCTCCCATGTGGGAAGGGTCTCACGTGCACAAAATCCATCAGCAAAGTTCATCCATGAATGGGGGAGGCCATTCACTGCAATCCGCACCAACTCAGTGGGTGGAATGGCCTCTCCAATCGCTGCCAACTCATCTCTCACATTAGTAATCTTTGTGAGATATCCAGCTGCACTATCATTGCCCATCTTAATGGTCTTCATCTTCTCCTTCAGGACCATTTCCGGTTCTCATTGGTACTCTGGTAGAGATTGGACAATGCTGTCCACATCTCATGAGCATTTCTCTTCCCTCTCACATGAGGAATGCAATGGTCTTTGATTCCGTCTAGAATCAATCTCTTACCCTTGTTGTTCTTTTTATTATATGCGGCCAACTGAGTAGCATCAGTAGGCACATTTACAGGGTTCTGTGTGGTATGCACCATAATGTCCCAGACTTCTGCCTCCTCAAAGATACTCTGCATTCTCTCCTTCCAAATGTTGTAATTGGAATGCCCATCCAACCTATCCTCCACCCTCAGTCCCAAAGACATCCTGCTATCCTAAAACTGAAAAATAGCACTGCTGTAGTAAAGATAAAACTACTGTTTGTGAAAAATCAGCTTGCTGGAATTTTCTGAGTGAAAAATCAGCAGGCTGTAATTTTCCTCCTTGCTGTCCCAAACTCCCCTTCAGCACTCAAGCTCTGATACCATGTAGAAATTTCCTGTTTTCCCACCCCGGTTTCAGTATCACTTATTTCTCCTATTAGTTAAATTCCCTTTCCCATTTCCTTACATTCAAACAACTGGAAAATAAATTTTGCTGAAAACACAAATTCTGGAAATTTTTCAGAATGCTGGAAAATGCAGAAATAAAAAACAACAGTAACAAACAGCCATTCAACACATCATAACACAGTAATTTTTGGTCAAGGTGACCCTGGAAAACCCCCCTACAACTCTTGGGGAAAACCAGTTCGAAAGCTCCTTCTTATTTCTGAAAAATGCTTTTTACAGTGAGAGAAATATTTCAGCAAAATAAAAATCAGCAAACAGACTTTTACAACTTATCTCTTTTTCCGTGCTTAACCACCGCCTCGGAAAATGTACAAACAGCAAAAACAGAACAGCAATAAATGATGTACGTTCTTCTCGATTTGCGTGCCCAGAAATATGCAATAAATGCAGATGTACGGCCTCCTAAAAATCTGTACAAACAGTAATTAATGCTGCTGTCCAAAACCTCGATTTGCATGCCAAAACTGCTACAAAACTCTGTTGTACGGTACAGCCCCTTGCTGCCTCGATTTTCGTGCCCAATACTGCTGTACGGCCCTGTTGTACGGCCTTGCTATACGGCCTCCCTGCCTAGAAAACCGTGCCAAAAATCTGCCTGCTGTTTGCTAAATCTGCTGCACTTGTCTTGCTGAAATGTCTTGCTGAAATGCTGCCTTGGAATGGGTGCCAAGCTGCTGCCTCCTTCTCCTCACTACCCAGAAATCTCCCTTGCTCTCTTGCTCTCCTTCTCCCAATCTGCTCATGAAAGAATGAATGACCTTTTCCTCCTTTTCCTCCTTTAACCTAACCCTAAGTGACTTTTGGGGAATCCCTAAATCCAATGGCTGAAATAGATTGAG
This sequence comes from Pinus albicaulis, assembly GCA_034641835.2. Classification (NCBI taxonomy): domain Eukaryota; kingdom Viridiplantae; phylum Streptophyta; class Pinopsida; order Pinales; family Pinaceae; genus Pinus; species Pinus albicaulis. Next base: position 50,018 of record JAXQQM020073612.1, on the reverse strand, counting down.
ATCTAGGGCTGAGATTAAATGCTCATTTAAATCTTACTTTCTATTTTTTAATTCACCCCACTTTAATAAAGACCCACTTAGTCATTTATTTCCAAAGTCACTTTTCCTTTCTAATTTTACATTGACTTTATTAAAGTCACTTTAAAATTAGACTTTAATAACTTTATCACTTAAAGTCACTTTTAAATTAGACTTTAGTAACTTTATCACTTAAAGTCACTTTTAAATTAGATTTGACTTTATAAAAATTATAAAGTCACTTTAGGAGAAAAATTAAATTCTTTTGGACACTTTTCCCTAGGCCAAAGATCAAAGCCTTAGGGAACCACCTGTCCTCCGGTACCAAATTTCAACATTCGATTAATTAGATATCAAATAGATTTGAACAGAGGACTTAGGCAATGTGTTTAACCTGAAAATTTCAGAGCATTCACATAAAATGTAGTGTAAAAAATAGATATATCCTGAGAAATATCTCTTGTTAATTAAAAAAATAGAGAGCTATGTTCACTTGCCTCTTCAAGGGGTGACCTCCTAAAACAATGTTTCAAATACAATAACAATCCTTGACAAAGCATTACATAACCTTCTACTCAATATATAGCTATCCATGGGTTAAAGTTAACTACCTATGGACTTAATTATAATGAGGGCCAACTAACTAATTTGGGCCTTATTAATTAAAAAAACCCCTTTATTTTACAATGCTATTAACTAACTAGTTAATAGGCATTATTCAAGGAAGGTGGCTTTATATATTAATAAAGTCTCTAAGGGGGTTGGGGTAGGACCCTAACATGCCCTCCCCTTTCGAAAGCAACATGGTCTTAAAGGAAAATTATTGTAGAATCATTGTTGGTTATCATGTGGCATCTTCTGGTTGCATATCTTTCCATCGAGTCAATACTTTTTTGATCATGCACTAGAGCAATTGATACTCTATGCTATCCAATATTGCTTATGGATGGAGCCAAATGGAGTCTTCTTCATCAAATTCTGATAGCTTGGTCTGCACTTTGCAATTTAGAATTATTGTTGGTTCTCATGTACCTTCAGTAGTATTCAAAAATATAGAATGGAGTCTATATAACGAATCATGAAAAAAGGATCCAAAAATCGGAAAGAAGAAACAACAGTTCTTACATGACCATAGGACTTGGTTATCAAGTAGCAAATCTAGAGCCAACAACAAGAAACAATAAACTGAGTGGATGAAGGATGAAGAAAGAAACCAAAATTGAGTGGGAGTAAGTTGTAACTTGTCCCAAAATGCTGGGTGTGGACCTATTTCAAATTTGACTAAAATAATTTTAATCAGGAAAAAATATAGTAGAAAAACAGGAAGAACACAAAACCATGCCTAGGCTAGATGAAGTTATATTGACCCAGTACAGGGCAAACTCAATTTTAATATATCATATTTTCATGTGAGAAACAACTACCTAGATCCACGATGCTAAGACAGGACACACGGTAATACTTGCCACATGTTGTTCCCACATAAGCTCTTAAATATTGAGGTTGAAAGTGTTGTTCTTGGGTATGCTACTAGAACATTTTGCATTTCCATTAATCCATAATGAACTCATGGTAAATTGGTCAAATAAAATTCACTATTTAAACTAATCATTTAAATTGATCATTGCTTATGAAGATGGAATGTGAATGCTCTAGAAACACTTTTATTGGTATAATTATGTTTGGTACATGATCCACTTGGTGAATGAATGATATATAGTTTTTCAATGTGGGAGCATAACTCATGATTTATTTATGAGCATTACCTTGTTATTATATCTGTTTTCAACCCCATTGTACCTTGTATGTTAGTTAAATTTCATGGTGGATAAGAACATTAGGGACACCTATTTATGGAAATTCATAATGTATAAAATTTTTAGCAGGATCACCTTTCGTTACAAGCAAGTTGTCAAGGATTCGAGATCTTTAAATGTTCAATAAAATAGTTTTTCCCAAACTCCCCAAGTGTCACTTCCCACTGCCTCTCCACATGACCAGATATGAGTATAGACTGAGATTTCCAACATATTTGAGCCATGAAAGGATAAAGACCAAAGTCTATTGTCCGAGATGAGCTAAGTAGTTATGTCTGGAAGTAAGTCACTGCATATTTTTAGTAGAATCCCTCCACGGATCGAGTCTAGGAATATTATAGATCCACTAAACTAAGTTGCAGTGATCCTTCACACACATATAAGTTGTGAGATGACACAGTCCTGAAACCAATCTTGATTGGTCTGAGGTGTAAGGAATTGTTTTGAGGTCTGTAAAATTATACCAGTAGAACACTGATGTTGACGTATGCATGTGCCAAATCTCCCCTTCACTGCACCTCTTCTATAACATTGTTTCACCTCCTCTGTTCTAACACTACACCTCTTCTATAACATTGTTTCACCTCCTCTGTTCTAACAGAATCTAAATTGTTGCTATTGTTGGTGCACCTCTGTTGCTGAACATGAACACTGTCAGAGCAACAAGGTAAGAAAACTCGAAAACTCCCACTTTACAAGTGTTCTCCACCAAGGCAATATACTATTACAAAACCTTGAACCCCCTATCTGCTAAGGGAAACATCATCACATTGGCCATCTGTAAACCTAAAGAAATATAACCTTAGACCACTACTCCCTTCTATACTCTAAAATATCTTTAGAATCTTCAAAGTGTGCATTCCTTGTTCAAGGAAGATTTCATCAACAACCCACCATTCTCTAACATTGTTGCACCTCCTCATTTCTAGCAGAATCTAAATTGTTGCTATTGCTAGTGTGCTTCTATTTTTCACATGAACATTGTCAGAGCATCAAGGTATGCAAACTATAAAACTCCCTCTTTAAAAGTGTTCTTCACCTTGTTGCAAGATAACCTTGTTCAAGAGTTCCTATAATTACATTTTCAATAATAGATGACACAATGAACTTGGGACAATTTGAAAGGAATGGTCCAATATTGTGTATGCCCATCTTTTGACTAGGGAACTAGAATGCAGAACCAATGTTAATAAAGAAGGGTGATCATAAGAGATCTAAATATGTAGAACCCCAAGTATGTAGATGTAGATAAGGCAAATGCTTGCCTCTAGAGCAAGACTCCTAGATCCTTTACACATTTTTCATAAAGGTGTAGAGCCCCTTTTATATTGATAGATTACAAATGCTAGATCAAAAGTTCACCTATAATATTATATAATCACCTTAATGAGCCTAGAGAGATGTATTCAACTAAAAATGTAGAGGGTTCAATTTGTTTTGTTCGATGTTACTATTGTTTCTCTTAGTTCTTGAGTTGTTAAGTGTAATTTGTATTATGTTTAGAACTACTTCTGTTTCTGCTATGGGATTGTTGGGGAAGTGAACATAACAATTCACTTCACAAGAACATCATGAACTATATAAAGTAATCCATATTAAATAATAATTATTTATTCTGAGAATATGTACTTGAGTTTCAACTTTGTAAGCTCTTTCACTGGTACAGCCTCATCGATAACAACAATAAGTTTTTCCACATCAATTGTGTAGGTGTCATTGCTCTTATCCTTGTTTTTGGAGCTTTGTTGTTCCTTCTCTATACTCTATCTTCTTTATTTCCATTGGTATAGATTTATTATGACTTCTCAAATGAAAATTTGTAGGGTCTTCGATCGACAATTTTTTTATTTAATATCTTCAATATCTCTTTTGTGAACATTTTTTATGTTGTTAATTTGTTGTTGTAGTTCATTTATTTGTTGTTGGAACTGTGAATTTATGTACCTTGTTTTTATGATCATATCCAAAATAAATATGCCCAATGCAGCAAATTTTAGGTGAAGAAGCACCCGTACAATCTCTGGGGAATTCATTCCCCTCCCATTTGTGGCAATTCCCCTAGAATCGATTTAAGATTAGCTTCCTCCCTCCATGAAAGAAGATAACACTCATGACTCAACCTAAGAAGATGGATCGTACATAAGCACAATAAAGAGTAAATCAAACAAGAAGCAACAAAGAATAGATCCATGGCTAAGCTATCAACAATAAGCCAGGCTTTTGATATAGATAAACATAAGCAGAACTAGAAGAACACGTTTTCCAAACTACACGAGAACTACTTCCCTCACGAGTCACCATGTGCCATGCTTGGTCTCGGTGGTTCTCTTCCTTCTACTCCTGGTTCAATTACCATATCTTCATTGGAACCAACACTCCGAACTCCACTAGACAATGATTCACCATTTTGTAGTAGTGATTCGCCATTTGTACTGGTGATTCACCATGATTTTACGGGATAATATAATCTCGTGAGAGATTCGCCAAAAAATTATATATACATATTATATTATTAATAAAATCGCCTTCCATTTTTCCTATGTATCATGGGGATTCGCCTATTTATTATATATATAAATTTAGGGGGGTTCTTAAAATTTTCCCTGGGTTTCAAGGTCATCATAATTTTGTTTAGCTAAAATATCAAAGAAGGTTGGTAGCGCTACAAATATTTTGTAAATTTAAATCCAATATGAGTATAAATTGGATGATATAAGAGGAGTTTCATCTTCAACCATATTACTAGTGTTAAAGATGATATACTGTAATATTATTAGCAACCTTGTTTTAGTAATAATAGTAACTTAACACATACATGATATTTACTATATCAAGTTATAATTAAATGGGTTAATAATAGTAACATACACAATATTATTTTCATAAAATTAATAGTAGTAACACACACGACATTATTTTCATAAGATAACCTTAACAAACTTGCTTTTAGTACAAACCATAAAAAATCTCAAAATAGATAATGTAAGGAATCCAAGATTAAGATGTGAAAGATTTGCTTTTGTAAGTTTATATAAATTTGTTTTATATAGTTTACTATGATAATTTTTTCACCAAAAATGGTGAATATCTACATTAAAATTAGTAAACTAAATGATTTTATAATTCCACATTTTGAAAAAACTTAATATAGTTAAAGTTTTAAATTCTAGATTGAAGAAATACTTCCAAATTTAATGAAATATGTGTTTTATTCATAGAATCAGAATTTGAAACATCTAGTGATTCACAAAAAAAAAACCCTGTAGTTTCATAATAAAATCATTTACAATCTCTATTCCTATTTACATTTAGTTAAAATTAAAAACAAAAAAACAAAAAAATACCTTCTAACGTTAAACCCTTGCTTCTTGTTTATGTGACTTCATAATTAGGGATTTTCATTTTAGATTTATAGGAAATGTATTACTATATATATAGGTGTATGAAATCTAACCCATGGGACCACTTGTAGAGTCAGATCCCAATCTGTGTCGGCCCTTGCATGAGTTTTTTAAAAACAAATTTTGTTAATTGGTGTGCACTGTTTAAAATAGTGCATTAGTGCACGATTGTAGTATAGCGCACCTGGCACATATTGACAAAAAACATTGTTTGATAAAAATATTTTTTTATTAATTTATGTTTATGTTAATCAGTGCTCTGGTATTAATATAACGCACCTGGTCTCCTTGTTTACAAAGAGCATCGTACAGTGTTTATACTGTATTTGCGATGCATTTATAAGAACCTATCGCATCGCATTCGGTGCGTAAGTTGTGAAAGTCGCACCATTTTCTTGATTTTTTTTTTACCTGAAAAGTATGTGATTTATTTATAAAATATACTAATGAATGGTACACATTTCATATTGATAAAGAAATGGCTGACAATAGTTCAAGTACCAAAAATACTGACAACAAATCCAGAAAATAAAAAAAGGCAAGTTCTTTGTAATTTTTTTACAAAAAGTATTATTTTTCAACTATATGTAAGTTTAAATAATATTTATTGTTTAGTGTGTATCATGCAGAGCCAAAAAATGACAAAGCTCGATAATATTATTTTTTATATAATACCAAAAGAGCATAAAGGCTTGATGGAAAAATTGCATAAGGATAAATCACGTGAATGAAAAAATACTATCAATCTAATATGAGTTTCTTTTTTTAATTTTCATTGATAATATACTTAAAAATATTAGATAACATGTTTCAAACAATTTTTTAATTTGGATATGTTTAATGTTCTACAGGGACAAACAGTGAGGAAAAGGAATATTGTTTTAAGAAAAGAAAAGAAATAGACGTTCTTTCCACTTACAATATAAAATTCAATCCAATGATTCCAAGAACCAAATTTTATTTCAACTATAGGAATATTTTCCAGAGAATTGGTCAATGAGAGATGTTAGTATTTTAATAACAAAAATGTATAACAACAAAAAAGAAGGATCGAAAAGGTAATATTCCTTTAAATGTTTTTGAGAATTATATGTATATATTACTACAAAGAAATCATTTATAAACATCACTCTTATTATATTTAGTTTTCATATATCAATATACAAATTAAATAGTTTATTGTCATGTTAGATTTTCAGGAAGATTATGAAAATATCAAAGGATGAATGAGTTATTAGAAATATTCCAGTAAGAATGTCCAAAAAGGTGTATAAGGAGATGGTCAAAGAAATGGACATAATTTTATCGCACGAGGAGCCATCTCAACAACAACGTGCTTCAAATGTAATATTCGATCATTGAATTTTTCGATTAGGTACAATAAATAAATAATTTAGCATCAAATATTGATTTTCAAGTATTTTCTTACAGAAAATAAAAGAAAATAGAATCCATTCAACACATAAAACATGACGAAAAGGAAGAAAAGGATTGATATCTATGTTTGTGAGTAATTGTTACTTGCTTATAACAACTTAAATATGTTATATTTTTATATATTTTAAGTTGCTTTACATCAATAATCATTGAATGTATTCAAACAAGTCCTAACATATAAAGAAGAACCATTAGAAGAATTGATTGACGTTGGGTTAAATATGGGTTGTGAGTATATGTTGGCATATCAAAAATTAATTGTGGAATTTGTAAGCATCTATCTTGTTTTACTTAGCTCCATCTATAATTAATAGAACTTAAAATATTTTATATTAAACCTATGATTTGTTATGGGGTATAAACTTGCAGGAAGCACAGTATGGAACTGTGCCAAAAAATGAATTGTTGAAAGATGGCATGATTTTTTTTTTTGAAAGAATGTGTATAATTCACGAGTCAATTCTTTCTATGGCACATTTCTTTTCGATTTACATTGATGTATATTATTTAATATTGCAATTTTCATTATTATCACCAATGTATATAAACTCATTACACTTTATTTTTATGTTTGTATATGGAACTTGAAGAATAAGAAAACAATCAACACAATGAACACAACATTCCTCCAAATAACCCAAGTCGTGGAAGTAGCTCGAGCAATGACAACAGTTCCAACGAAGAATGATGATCAATATGTTCAGATATCAAAGCAAGGCGTTGTATTTTTTGAAATATTTGTCTGTGAAATTAGACATTTGGTTTAATGTAATGGACATAGTGTCCCAATTGAGAGACAAAGGGATACCAATAATTGTCCCATTTTGTATGACAAAGAGTGTCTTATTCATATATATATATATATATATATAATACATTTTAATTTATTCTATTGTGTTCTCCATTGTCATTGTGAAATGTTACACCAATGATTAAATATATGGATGATTAAACATTATAATGAAGAGATGTGAAATCTGATGATATGATATAATAAATTCATCCAAACATCACATTCAAATGCACTAATAAAAATTTGATTGATATGAATACTATTATAAGATGTGTGTCGACTTTTAAGGAAAAATGAATTTTAAAAAATCACAATAATTTCACTGCCATAGGTCGATCTTTCTAAAATATAGAAAATGAACACCAGTGCATGTTAGTTACTGCGCACCAGTGCATGTTAGTTACTGCGCACCAGTGCATTTGTATGATACTAAGCATTGGTGCGTTTCTATGACCTATGGGAACCGCAAAAAATACCAATACCAATTAGAACACCTAGTGCGCTTTATGGATGACTACCTCCCGGGGGCAGGCAGATAGGAGTTCCATGCACCAACGTGGTTTTCCTTTAATGTGCTGCTGCGTTTTTATAACTTAATGACTCGGTGTCTTTTAACACCTAAATGACCCAGTGTGTTTTTACACCTTAACGACGCTAGTGCATGCACCTTCTATCGGCCCAACGCGTCTTTGTGGGCGACACACACTAGGATGTTACTAAATTCCCCGAGGCTTCCGAAATTTATTTTCCATCCCATTTCTTGGTATATTTATAGTATCGATGCATACAGGGTAAAACGCAACGGTGCGTTCACACATGATGCACCCACCGACAAGAAAAAATCTGTAAAAACCTTAAGCAGCACACTTTTTTTTTACTTGTGTTAAAGTTCCGTTAGAAGCTTCGTCAAAACATTCATTACCAAAAATGGATGTTGTAGAAAATGTTTTTTTGACAATTTTGGGCAACTTTATAACACTAAAACCCTCCTTTATAACCTCCACTAGAGGGTCTTTTCCTTGTAGTGATAGGAATTGATAATTAATTTATTTTTTTCTTAGTCCATTATTAAGATTGATGTTGAGGTTAGATGTTGAATTTCTTCCAAGCATCCACAAAGTCTCTTAACTTTCTTTAAATCCAACACTTCTAACATCCAATTTTATGTGCCTTTTTTTCATTTCTTTTTTTTCAATGTTGATATATGAAATTATGATTGATACATCCAATGTGTCCATTCTCAAGTCCGCAAGTTCTTCAACGACATGAATCTTTAGATTTATCCTCCTCATATATGTAAATTTAATTCACAACCGAGCACAGTAGAAATATCCCTTGGTTTCTATGCACCAAAAATCCATATTTCTCATGGCAGAGCACCATGTTTCACTTCTCAAAACAAAAATAAAAGAGTAAATGTGCATATGCCAACATTTCCATAACTCCTCCATTAGTTGTGTCAGATTCATTATAAATTAATTTCAAGGCTTGCACAACTTCACCCCTAAATTGTCTATGAGAGACATCAGGCTCGACACACATTGATGCAATAGTTTCAACTCTTGCCATGTTTTCAAATGAAAAAGATCCATTTAAAGCGGGGTATCCAAGCCCTCCTTACTAGTTATCCCTTCTAAGAACTTTCACGGCTAACTTTATTCCATCTTCTAATACTCCATGATAAAATCATCGAAAGCCTCCCCCTCCAAGTATGTTTCGAGAACTGAAATTATATGTGACCTTTTCAAGCTTAGCTAGTGTGAATAATTTTATGTGTATAGGTAGCCATACTTAATAAAAATTAAATTTACATTGAGCTTTCCATGCTACTTCAAAGGATGGAACCACCACCTGATATTTTTGTTAATGATGAGCTAGATGTGGGCACAACAGCTGGAGCCGGCTTGCTTTGGTTCCTACATTTTAAAAGCATGAAATAATTTTTTCCAAGAGAGATTGCCACAACTACAAATAAAGATAAAGAAACAAAAAAACTGGTACCGCCATCCAAATTTTCACTATTTTTGCTTATGTCAACCCCAATTGCATCTTCCTTATTTGTTCCACTGTTGTTTCCACCATTCATGTTTCCATTTAAATTGGTATAGCTCTTCATGTCTGTTTCCTTGGAATTGATGGAGGAGCTAAGATTTGGGGAGAAGAAATACTTCCTTTCAATAGTCAAACCTTTACTATTGATATATTTGTAAGGTTTCACCTTCAACACCTATGCACAAAGAAATGTTGGCACCTACAATTTATACTTGACACTTGTTAGGAGAAATAACACTTAGTTTAATCCTATTAGATGAGCGATCTTCTCCTGAAGATTGTTAACTCCACATCGGGAATCCATTTAGACATTTGGCATTCGAATTGGGATATGTGGCTTTCTATGCCATTGCTTTGAAGTGTCAAATTGGGTTTCGACACTCAGAAGGGTAATGTTTCTTATTTGGCCATGGGACAGATATATCCCACACGCAAAAGGATATTCGTGGAGGCTTACATTTTATTTCAGCGCGTTGTGCAATGAGATCATCCTTTTTGGATTGGTTCTTAGCACTTGGTCATTGACCAGGGTTGTGACTTGTGGTTGAATGACTCATGTGTTGGTTGATAACTCTAGGATTATTTTTAATACTTGGAGATTGGTGTTTGGGGCCCAATATGTTTTGATAAAATTTATTAAAAAAATCTACTTAAGATCCAAAGTCAAATTTTCCTATAAGAAACCAAAAGATCTTATTTTTTGACCATTTGCTGAATGAAGCCCGAGACTTAGATCATGATGATCAACCTTCCATAATTTTGAGAGAAAAGTGACCCTTTTAATGAATTTTATTTTAGGAAAATTCAATTTTTTTCCAAAATTAGAAAAAAAACGAACGTGTGATAATAAGAGGCATTATTATTTTTTCATAGGTCTATTTTTGGAAATAATTATAAAACTTGAACATGAGTGTTTTATAAACTCTTGACAAGTATGGGCTTGTTTTTTAACCTTAAAAGTTGTGATATATGCATTTTCAACTACAAATTTGCATATTAATGCAGGCGTTGACTTCATTATTCTGGTTCTAAACCACAAAGGTGAAGGTAAAGATAGTGTGGCTTCTCAAAGACATTTGTGATGCAAATCAAGGAATGGTGAAGTACATCGTGGAGAGTATTTCCAGAGTGCAATTCCTGTTTACACTTTTGGAGGAAAAAAATTTTATTTCCTAGGAGGATCTTTGACTTTGACAAATTTTAAAGGTGTTCATTATTGGCACATAAAGAGTTCCTAAATAGCTTTGCACACCAAAGAGCAGCTCAAAAAAACTTTCGAAAAATGTGGAAATGATTAGATTTTATATGATGAATACTTCATAAGAGTCTTAAGGGAAAGTGCTCATGCATTTTTCATTTAATTTTGTAAAAGGAAAATGATTTCACTGTGAGAATCCAACTCATAATTAGCTTCCTAGTCTCAAGGATAAGTTGTGAGTCTCAAGAGCTTAGTTGCTAGTCTCATGGAAATGGTTGGGCTTATGTCTCATTTTATCCCTTGATTTGTTGTAGATCCTTTTGGTGGATCTTATAGTCTCCTTAGAAATATTTTTAGATCCTCTTTTTGTGGATCTATTCTCCTTGGACTATGGAGTCATGAGAATTATTTAAATTCTTTCGATGAGAGATTTTGGAGTGAAATGAATTATTTGTAATATTGTTCAAGAGTTTGTTATAAAATATTTGAATAAGCATAGACCTTTTGGTGTTGGAGAATGGGAACTTATGTCATAATCCTTCAGTATTTTTTTTGTAGAGGAGAAGGTAGTCCCTCTTGGGGGCATGAGCCACATATTGTGAGAAGATTTCAGCCCTTGTTGTAAAGAAGGAGAGCACATCTTTAAAAGAGAGATAATAAAGTGATTCATGCATTATGTGAACCTAGAGACATAGCCAAGGAAGTTTTAGTGACCTTTGTTATCAAACTGAGTTTGCAAATTATCTTCATGTGATTATTTTTGTTCACTTTGTTTTCTTGAAGCAAAATTATGTTATCAAATTGCATGATTGAGACTTTGAATTTGTTGACTATATAAAGTTTCTTTGAGTAAGGACAAACTAAGTAATTTTATAATTGTTTAGTTCCAAGATCAATATCCCTCAGCTTGATCTAGATCTGCTAAAATTTAATGCATTTGATTCCCACAAGCAAGCCTCTCCAACATAGTAGGCCAACAAAATCCTCAAAAATTACAATGGCATGTCCAATAACCTATGTCCAATAACCTATTCCCATTAGTAGTGATATCCCCCACGCAAATATTTATCTAGTTATTTTTTTCCTTCCACAATATACTTTGTACCTAGTTTCATAGTAGATCAATAACAATATGGGGTCCACTATATCTAAATCCTCCTAAACTAAAACGAAAAGGGAGGGAGAGTCCCAAATAAAATAATAGGAGAAACCACTCTACTCAAAAACTATAGAGGGATTTGAGATCTAAAAATTATTATTACCTAGGTAAGACACACACCAATTTTGTCTAATGAACATAAGTCACCCAAGAAATTGACAATTCAAGGGTTGCTCCATTTTCTAGGCAGCTAACCATGTATACTCCAAATGGGACATGCATTGGCTCTCATAATCATTTTTTTCTGTGTGAATAATATAGACCAAATTATTATCATTATCCAATAAACAATATTCCTTTGTCACTACTCTGCAATTGTTTGTGGAATGTCACTTTGTAGATTGTATTTTCCTATAGATTGACTCTTCCTTTTACCTCATAACAAATTCTTACCCTGCCCAAATAGAAGTATTACATATCGTATCTCCTGTGCTCATTGGATTGAAAATTCCAACAACAAATTAATTGTTGTCCCGCTCCACATAATTGCCATTTCATTCACACACTTGGTACCACCATCCTACTCTGTTCATCGATCTGGTGGCTTGATGACCAAATCGATGTTAGTTGCAGGATGAAATGTGCAGCTAGGACAAGACGTATGATCACAGAATCACGAGTGTCCATAATTGAATGCATGTTTTGCATCACCTCCAACCTTCTTTCTCATGCTAGATCATCTAACCTGGGTCATGATGTTACCAAATACTGCCATATGTAGGGGTATGTGGCCACGCCCCCCTCCCTATTAATTGTGAGTAGCAGTAGAAACACCCCCATGGTATTCTCTAGTAATGACATCCGCGTTAAAAGGAATATTATTCATTACTATATTATCATCAATTAAACCTATGTCATTGTTTGTTAATGTTTATTAAATTTGGTCAACTTCAATCATAGTATAACCCTTTAATTATTCATAATTTTTTTTGATTGCAATCAAATTTAATCATCTTTTCTCCATTCTTTTAACCGTTCATCTGTTTTAACGGAGTCCTTCATTCCCATTTCCTCATAAAAAGCTTTAGTGTTATGAAAACCACATAAGAGATCTACAATTGTAAAAAATACTTAAAAAAATCTACAAAATTATCTCATACATTACAATCCTTTACTTTTAAAAAATCAACAAAATTAATCTTAATATATAAAAGTAACCAATCCAATTAAACAAACTAAACTTATATTTAAAATTAATTTATTATTTATTATTATTTTAATCTTTCAAAATAACAATATTAGCTATAAATTTATAATCTTACATAATTATTCCATCATTGAAAAAAGAAATATATTTTAATCATAAATTTTATAACTTAATATCATTATTCAATCTTTAAAATAAATTATTTGCACCAAATAATACTTATTGAAAGTTATTAGAGTTGAACGCAATACCTGCAAGTGGAATTCATTTCCTCTCAGCTGTCACATACTTCATTTGCATGTGGCCAAAGGCAGGTGAATTTTTTCATTTTCTTGAAGTATCTACGCATATATGATGCTTATAGCGGACTATCCTAGCCAATTAGTTGCAAGGAATTTTATATAAATAAATAAATAAATAAGTGTTGGACAGAGTTCTCTATCAGCTGTCACATAGTCGATTGCAGGTTGCCAAAGGATGAAATCTTTTCATTTTCTGGAAGTATCTACAGAAAGTGATATAATAAATATAATACTTGTTACTGGCCACCCAAACTACGATATAAATAAAGGAGTGCCGGACACACTTCCTTCAACTGAAATTCATTCCCTCTCAGTTGTCACATACTTCATCTGCATGTTGCAAAGGGAGCATGAAGTCTTTTCAATTTCTTGAAGTATCTACAGAAAATGATAAAATACTGGGTGCTCACCATCCGAACCAACTAGTTGCAAGGAATATATATATAAAGAGGAGTGTCGGACAATTCCTTCAAGTGGGATTCATCTGCACGTTGCCAATGGCACATTAAACCTTTTCGTTTTCTTGAAGTTTCCGCGAAAGTGATGCATCCGATAATATATTAATGATTCCGATAATATATTAATGTTCGAATCAAGCATTAGGGTTGAGATGCATGTTACAAATTAAAGGAGGGGATGTATTGTTAGCTTTTCTTGCTTCACGGAAGTTATTTTGTTTCTCTTTTCTGATATCTCCTTTTCAGAAGACATACTGTCTTCGCTTGTGTGATGGCAGCTTTCGAAGTTTTATTATTTATTGACATATCTATATGACCTCCACGAATGTATTGGTGGGATGATTTTTTCATCTCAGTCCTTTCATATGAAAACAATTGAAGTGAGTGTAAGCGATTATCTGTCACTTCCATGGACGGTATTTCATCATTAACTTTCTATTAAAGTTATGATGAGGATTTAAGTCTCCAATGCATCATTAGCGTCTGAAAACATGTGTGTATATATATAGGTGGGTACTCTGAAGTTCGATGCTTAAATTATTATATTTAATGTTAAATATTTTATGGTTTAAAATAAAAAGCTTAAAATTTATGGAAAAATAATTATATTAATTCAAAAAGACAGTTTTATCATTTAATTTAATTTAATTTAATTTAATTGAGTTGAGTTTTAAAGTTAAAGTAGCAAATATTTATAAATATAATATTAATTATTTTATTAATTATTCCAATAAAATAAATTTATCAAAAAAATATATTAATTTAAAGATAATTATTTTATTAATTATTTTAATAAAATGAGTTTATCAAAAGAAATATATATTAATTAAAAAAGAAGTTTTATTACTTAATGTAATTGTGTTTTTTTTATATAATTATAAAAATTAAAATAATAAATATTTATAATTATTATTTGTTTTGGTGGAAAATCCCAGCCAATCAACTCCAAGGATCACATCTTACTAATAGTAACTCATCCACTTAAGCTAACACTAACTTTAGAGGCTACACATTCATAATTATTATATAAATTATTTCAATAATATTTACAATAAAGACAAATAATGAATTACTATTACTATTATAAGTAATGTTCCACGAGATATAATTTCATAAATATATTAACAATACTACAAAGGTTTGATTTCTATTGTAACATGTTCTCAAAATAATAGAGAAATTCTACAATAAGTATTATTAGATTTTGTTATCCATTGGCATTCAGATTGCTTGTCTTAATTATGTTTCAAATCTTATTTTTTAGGGACTTATTCAAATTGTTGAATTGAATTGTATTCCCCTAAATGTAAGTTGATGTCAATGTGAGAGTGAGAAAAAACCTCTAAGTGTGAGCATTCTCTCATCTAGAATTGCATCATTGTTTCCTTAATTTGTCTTCAATTAATTATGTATTTGTATGAGAGAACCAAGCTCTTTGCAGTAGCTAATCAAGTCTTCTTGCAAGTATGCTGCATGTGGGAACCAATCAAGCTGCATATATTTTTGTTGCTTTGTCTAAAGAGATGATGCTTAAACTTGAGGACAATGTGATACCCCTAGTAATTTTATCTTTATGACTTACATATTGAACATGTGACTGAAAAGTCAGATGATACAAGTAAATGTTATGATAATGTAATATTTATTTTGATTAATAGAAAAAGAAATTGTGTATTATTACTCTGCAAAATATATTTAAGGCTATCATGTGAGAGATTAGACTTCTAACTGGAAAACAATTGGAATTAGTTACGTTGATGAAGGGACAAGAAAAAAAAGAAGAAAAATCCTCATTTTTCCATTCAATAGGAATGGTTGGCTGAAGCATACCTTTAAATTTGTCATGATTGTTCATAAATGTGATGGGTAGAAAGATGTCAAAAGAGGGGAGATAAAGGCAATAAGTTTTAAAGAAAAGACTATTGTGATAGAAAGACTAGACCCAAAACATGAAATTAGAAGGACGTTGCTAAAGAGTTAATGAGGTGAAACTAATGAAGAATTTCAGGGTTGCTTTCCTGGCACGGAGGAGTAGAGCTTAGGGGGGACTAATACTAAGAAACATACTTCATGGTTGGGAGGAACACGACATCCTTTAATCTACATCCAGAAAATCTTTAGATATGTATATGGATATATGGGTAAATTCTTTGAGAAATGTTGAAAAATAAAAAAAGATATTCTCAATTTGATTTTGCCTTGATTAAATTGAGAAAATTATAATTTCCACATCGAGAGGCAACTTGGATGATGTTAACTTGAGTGACATGGCTTGTCACACCCAAATTACTCAGTAAATTTGAGTTGGAAGAGTTAGATTTAAGTTAAGCATGTGTGATTTCTAATTTTAGGCAATCAAGGTCAATTATCTAAGGATGTTTTTAGTTAAACTAGTTCCAAATGTTGGAAGAACTAGTGGAAGGTCAAATTATGCAGTGGGACTTTAGTCAAACTCAGTGATCATCTAGTTAACTCATTAATCAGCCCAAAATATCTAATGCATGCAGAGAATTCGAGTTACCGAGTTGAGTTGGAGATTACAAGGTAGTGTAATATTAGTTGTAGACCAATTTTGACTGTACAGGTGTTGCATGTAGTCAGATAATCATCCTAAAGGAATTGTGTAATAAATTTGAGGAATTTTCTAAATAATAGGGCTTAATTCCTCAAGGAACAAGGCAAGGAAATAGGAGCTCAAGCCAAAGCAGGAATTGACTAACTTTGGGTCAAAGCCCTTCAATGATAAGAGAGATAGGTTTTGAAATTTTAGGCTGAGGTCAGTTGAGAAAAGAAATTGTAATACATCTCTATTTCATATGATTAATGAAAGGGGAATTGCGATTTTTATCATATTTTTTTCCCCGGATAAAAATAATTTTTTCGTTTGTGTTATTTCTTATTACATGTCTGAAAGTTTTGTTATGGATTTTGAATTACTTTCCACGAAGCAATAGATTAGGTTTGTGTCTTGTGATTTTGATTAAAAATTCATAATAAGTTGCAAATATACAACATAATTTCTACATGTTATCAGAGTTGGATTCACAATAGAGAAGAAATTTGAAGTTGTTTCTGAGAGGTTTGGATTTTTAGATCAGTGTTGCAGGTTTTCTTGAGAACTTAGAAGATGGCTTTCAATAGACTAAGGCTAGAGTATGCCTTGTAAGGAAAATAAAATTTTATTGCATGGAAAGATCACATGGAGGGAGTATTGGATGACAATGGTCTGCTAGAATACATCAATTTAGATGTTGTAAAACCACAAATATCTTATGCCTAGAAACTTGCTCAGTGGAATAGAGATGTAGCCAAAGCAAGGAGAATCATATTGGAGGGAGTACGAGACGATGTTTTCTCCAATATCCATGGTAAGGAAACTCCATTTGTGAGGTGGAAAGCATTTATATAATTGTTCAATAATAATAGTGATTATAGGAAGATGGCACTCATGGATAAACTTTGATGTATCAAGATGCAGAAGAATGACAAAATTCCACAGTATTTGAGTAGGTTCACACAGTGTCGTGATTAAATTGGTGGGGTCGGCGTTAATGTACCTAAAGAAGACTTGGTAATACTATCCCTTCTGGGCCTTCCCAAGAGCTGACAAAAATAATAAGATTCGGTGAATGGGAGGGAGAAATTACCAAATTGGGAGCGCTTAAAGTTCTGATATGGTACAAGAAGAAATAAGGCAGAATACCATTAATGGGACTTCATCCAAGGGCGAGGATGAAGAAAAGTTTTCATTGACTCGAAAGGAAAAGAAGGGAAAAGGGAATAAATCCCTATCCAAACTAGAATCCAATCAAGGGGGAAAGAAGAAATATTTGTCAGAAATCAATGCTTCCATTGTCATGAATTCGAGCACTATTCCATAAAGTGTCAACACAAGAAGACAAGAAAGGATACCTCAGGAGGAGAAATAGGTAAGGCATTGGCTTCACAGTTCAAGCTTGACTTTACCCTCATTGCATGCATGGCCAACATAGTGATGGGGAGCTTGTGGTACTTGGAATCATGTGCCTCATTCAACATGACATGGAATAGAGATTGTTTTAGTGACCTAGAGGCAAAAGACTTGAAAATGCATATTTAAATGGGGGATGATGGAAGGTACAACATGACAGGCATTGGTACAATCACCTTTCATAAGTAGTTGGGCTCCTCCATCAGGCTCAAGGATGTCATGTTCGTTCTGGGCCTAAAGAAAAATATCATCACTGTTGCAGTTTTAGAAGACTGTGGTTATAATGTGATCTTCAACAAAGGAAAGGTATTCTTGAGAAAATAGCCACCAAACATGTGAAGCATATTGGGATTCATGTGAAGAACCTGTAGAAACTAGGTGAGGAGGATAGTGCTGCATTAAGAAAAAAGGCAAAGAAGGTGACGAGAAACGATGTAGGTGAACTTTGGCATTGAAGAATTGACCATTTTCATTATGTAACTTTGAATATCATGTAGCAGATAACCAAAAGCCTCCCCAAAGAAGCACTTGAGAAATAGGATGTATGCAAATGATGTACTTTGTGGAAGTACACAAAATCCACTTTCCATGGTCAAAACAACAAGGCGCATGCAATCCTAGAAAGGATCCACTCTGATGTCTTTGGACCTTTCTCAACAACTTTCACTACTAGGCACACATATTTCGTCATTTTTATTGATGAATTCTTACAGAAGTGTTGGATATTCTTCATGTGGAAGAAAGAAGAGGCGTTATCCAAGTTCATAAATTTCAAAGAAATGGTTGAGAAAGAAACTGACAATGATGTGAAGGCTCTCGGGAGTGATAATGGAGGTGAGTATGTGTCAAAAATTTTTTTTAAAAAATGTGCAAAAGAAGGCATTCGACGGGAGTTGACAACACCCCACAACATTGTGGGAGCAGCAAGGGCACTGTTGCATGAGGAAGACCTATCTCTGAACTTATGGATTGAAGCATGCAAAAAAACCGTCTATTTGCAAAACCAAAGTCCTCATTGGATTTTTGGCATGATTACACCAGAGGAGGCTTTCTCAGGGAGAAACCCAGATGTGTCGCACTTCAGGATTTTTGGAGCCTCTGTCTACTACCATGTCTTCAAATATGCTAGGAAGAAGTTAGAGCCGAAATCAAAGTTGGGGATATTTGTGGGTTACACAAAAACTCTGCACAACTACTATGTGTACATGTCACCCCTCAGAATGAAAATTATGTGAAGGGATGTAAAATATGATGAGGAGAAAGTGATGTGGTGCTCTCTTGAGAGGGAGCTTCATATATCACCATAACATGAGCTTTTAGATGCAAAGGAGGAGCCTCAGGAAGTTGTGGAGAAGCAAAAAATTGAGGAGGAGAGAGTGGAGACCACCACTCAAGCAGAACAATCTAGAGAAGGCAGGAAAAGACCAAGTTAGCTAAGATACTTGGTGCATGATGTGAGGGATAATTTGGGTGCTCCTCCAAATTAGTGCATGGAGATAAGGTCTCTAATGAATGACCATGTAGAGTCTAAGCCATCCTCTTTCAAGGAAAAAATAGAGAAACATGTATATATTGATGAAATGGTGGAAGAGTATGAATCCATTGTAAGAAAAAATGTTTGGGAAGTGGTCACAAAACTAGTAGACAAACTAGTTGTGGGTTCACGATGGATCTTCAAGGTAAAACATGTAGAAAACAGAAGCATATAAAAGTACAAGGCCAAATGTGTAGCCAAGGGGTACTCTGAGGTTGAAGGGATTTACTATAAGGATACATTTGCTACTGAACAAAGGTACTCATCCATCATATCAATTCTTTCTCTAACTGCATAGATGGGGTGGAATATCCACCACATGGATGTGAAAACAACATTCCTCAATGAAGTTATTGAGGAGGAGGTGTATATCGAGCGACGAGAAGGCTTCAAGACTTTTGATCAGGAGTCTCATGTGTACTGACTCAAGTGAGCACTCTATGGTCTCAAAAAAGCACCTTGTGCTTGATACACCATGATTGATAACCATCTCACTGGTTTCATCTTCACCAAAAGTGAAGCGGATGCAAACCTATATCACATTTTGGTAGATGGTAAATTATTGATTATTTTCTTATATGTTGATGAATTAATTTTCACTGGTGATGAAAAAAGGATCAGACCTTGCAAGGAGGACCTTGCAAGAGAGATTTAAATGAAGAACATGGGTCTCATGCACTACTTCCTCAGATTGGATGTGTGGCAAGTAGATGGGGAATTGTTTGTCTCTTAGGGCAAGTATGCCAATGAGACACTTTAGATTTTATGCATGGATAAATGTAAACCCATGGAGACACCTCTAGAGATCAACTAGAGGAAAGAGGATGTCACTTCAGGTGTGGAAGTGGATCATACTATTTATCGATAGTTGGTGGGTTCACTAATGTATCATGTGAACAGACGAATAGATATGTGCTATGTATTCAACTATCCAAGCCAGGCCATGGTTCAACCAACCAAATTATTTTGGAGGAAATATAAGCATGTTCTATGGTACCTGAGAAGAACTACCTAGTTTGGACTATGGTATAGAAAGACAGAGGGAATGAAGTTGTGTGGCTTCACAAATGCATATTGGGTGGGAAATACATCAGACCGAAAGATTACATCAAGTGGAATTTTCAGTGTTGGGTCCAAAACGGTTTCTTGGTATAGCAGGAAGAAAATATATGTGTCACTCAGCTTGGAAGAATCATAATACATGGCTACCATTCAAGAAAAATGTGAGGCGATATAGATGAGAAAGATACTTGCTGGATTGTTTAGTGAGATGATGGACCCAACTTTGATCTACTATGATAATTATAGTTTCATCAAGCTCTTTGAGAATCCTATTTTTCACTATCGATCGAAGTATATATATATTTCGCATCACCATTTCTAGGCTTGTGTGCAGAGGTGGATAATGTTGTTGCAGTACATTCCGATAGAGGAATTTTGAGTTCTGTAGGTGCAAGATAGGGGTGGTTGACAATCCCTTTCTTGTTGATAGGGAGTGTTGATGTAGCAATAAATTATCAATTTGATTTTTCCTTGATTAAAGTGATAAAATTCGAACCTCCACATCAACAGACAACTTGGATGATGTTAAATTGAGTGACATGGCTTGTGTCACCTAGTTTTGATCAGTAAATTCGAGTTGGAGGAGTGAGAGTTCATTCAAGCATGTGTGATTGATAATTTGTATCAATAAAGGTCAATTATCTAAAGTTCTTTTTAGTTAAACTAGTTCCAACTATTGGAAGAAATAGTGGAGGGTCAAGTCGCGCAAAGTTATGTATGAAATAACTAGGAGGTCATTTGTTTGTATTTTTCTTAATTGCATTCAAGATGGTGAAGGGTTAAAGTCCTACTACCATTATTTTTAAAATATATATGTATGTGTGTATTTGGGTGTTTTCTCTTACATTGAAGCTATTGAGTAAAGGTCAACGGATTAAACCTAGAGGTTCCTAGAGGTACTATAAAGAAAATCCTCTCTCATGGAAAATTTGGGAAAGAGACCTTGTCCAGCAATTAACCTTGGTACCCATTATACATGTGGCATGCAAAGAAAAACTAGAGATGATTAAGTAAGTTGAGAGTTACGAGACAATAAAATAAAATAAGAAATTACAACAATCTAATTGCATAGTAACATTCTATTTATAGTAAAATTGAAACCATAGCAACTGTACAGAAATAATTGTGTGTGTGTGTGTCCTTGGTGTCAACATGTGTTATCCTTGATGATTAAAAATATTTTTTGAATTTTTGCAAATGGAATGAGTTTTTGTATAGGTATTGTAGAGGATAAAGAAGAGCATTGGCATCTTAGTCACAAGATGCATGAAAAATATGAAGTTTGAAAAGAATATGCTACTTTTTTGAAACAAAATCTCATACATATGTAGGTTTCATGAACAAGAGTGGTGTACATAACCTTGTGCATGGAAAACAAAAAAACATGAGCATTTCCCATGGTAATCTCCCATGGGTTTGTGTTGACAACGTCTATTTGATCTCACCAAAAATTTCTAACAACAAACCTAAGGGATTTTGTTGGCAAGGAAAACTCTATAAAAGGAGAATGAGAATGAGCAGTAGTGTGTTTGAATTCAATTGGTTATTTATATGTGATATGACCTCAAACATGTGTGCACTAGGGAGAAAGGAGAAGGGTCGGATCTGAGAGATATGAAAGTCTATTAGAAAGCTAATGGATATGTTTACTTATTGAAGGTGTAATTATTGGAAATTGTTTAAGTTGCTAACAAATGCAGGATATGTGGCTACAATAGATTTATGGTTTGATTGAATGTGTAGAGATTAGTGATTTTGACAGATTTTTTATGAAGGAAAGATGATAGAAGTCTATAATGTAGCTAAGATTGGTTTCATGGCTTACCATTACAAAATTGTCATTATTTCAGTTGTTAATAATCTGTAGAGCTAGAATTTGGTTAAGAATTTACTACAGAACAATTATTGTAGGATATTGACATGTTTGTTGTGATGCGTTTCATTGATCTAATGAGTGGTTTATGAGGGTTTTATGACCGATTATTGATATTTGTACACTACTTGTATTCTTGATTAGCACATACATATGTGATTTTTCTTCTGAATAGTTGTGTATTTTATATGAGTAGATGTGGTTTGATTTATGTTGTTACTTGTCCATGAGTATGGTGTTTTCTACTATAGGTTAATGATTGACCAAACTTGATGAAGTCTTATTGATATATGGTTTGTTGTCAGGATCTAGTGAAAATTATGTTTTGAGATCTTTATGAGTTTTGTGTGCATGAAAAGCGCATATATACATATATTTCCTAGTTCCATATATATTTTGTTTATCTATTTTAGAGGGTTTTTACATTGATGTTTTGATAACATGAGATCTGTTTGGTTTGGTTTTGAGCAAATAATATGATCTCGTATTTAACAGTCTGTTGTAATGATGAATAAAGTGTTTTTTGGTGATGAAATTTGTTTGATTAGTGATTTGTTGCAAATTGATATTTTGGTTTGATTATTGGTATGCAATACTTAGGGTTTGGTTTCAAAGTGATTATTGGTATTTAGTGATTGGACATATTGTTGGGTGTGGGTCGAGTTTGAAATTTTGATGAAAGGTGGATCCAGTATGAAAATTCTAAAATGTGGTCCAGAGAGATGATGAGGGTTGGATCTTGCACTCAAGGAGTAGGAGCTTCCTTCTGGTGGTACCCTATAAACATGTTAAAGGAGTAGGATATTCTTTCTAATAGGAGCTAGTAAACTTGGTGAGCCAGTAGTAGCTTCATTCCAGTAAGAGTTGTAGAAACCAACAGTTGTAGCCTCTTGCAAGTAGGAGTCCACGTATTGGTAAGAGTTTGTGCTAGTACAATATGTAAGAATATTTTCTTTATAATAATAAAGAAGACAAAGATGACAACAATTGTTCTCTCCCAAATTGAGTTTCCACCTAAAATCCTTTGTATCTACATGTGTTGATGTGTTATTATTTATCTTCTCTTTATTTCTCATTGTTAACACATAATGAATAAGTAATGGAATAATGATTGATAGAATTGATGAAAATAAGTAAACTTCATATAGATTGTTTATTTTTATTAATACCACATACATAGGCGAAAATATTAATAGAATTGAAATACAGATTCACCCCACCCCCACCTCCTCACTCAATATTTCTAATAAAGAAAAGGTCCATAAGGAATACCTTAGTTGGAATCTCACAAAAAGAGTCCCCAAGTGCTTCTGTTAAACTTGAGAAAAAAAAGAAAAAAGAGATTCATAACCATAATTTTTCATGACGCTTGCATTTATAATAGATACATAATAGAATTGCATTAGTGTCGAAACCATGACTATGTTATACTAGCGTACAAAATAATATATGAAGAATAAATTACAATTGTCTTTATTATAAAAAGAGAAAATTACATCTTTGGCTGTATGAGTATTGGTCGTAAAATAAACCACATATGAAGGAAAATTTAAAGATTACAAAAGGGGTAAACCATTAATAAAAAATAAATACCACACTACTTTGTTCACCACTACATGACTCTTTGCCTTATACAATTTAATAAAAGCCACCAGACAATAGATAAAAGAAATTGTAAGCCTTGGCCAAGTTATGGTCGTAGTCCTTAATACAAATAACTTTAAGTGGTCACGGACAAGTTGAAGCCTCAGGTTGGCTTAAGAAACCTATGAAGGATAGTAATAATGAGTACTTGTAGGTGTTGAATGTAAATATGAAAAATGGGAAGTCAGTAAAACCTGAAAATGCCTTCGCGTGCTATTGAAAAACTAACCTGCCAGCAATAAGAAGGATACCCATTAGTTTTATTTTGATTTAACTAGAAACTCCTATGCAAAGGTTACGAAAGAAATATCATTCTAGTTGGTATATTAACTTGAGATAAATCTTCCCCGCACTGAGCTAATTCAGTGGAAAAACATGCTCAGTATATATAAATATAAGAAGAAATCTTCTGGAAGAAAACAAATTTAGGGTTTTAATCTAAATTAGTGTTCTGAGAAATCACAGTCATGGAAACCACGAAATTTGAGTCTCCATGAAAGCATTCTGGAATAAAGTTTTATGTCGCAAAAGAAACCTTGAAAGGAGTTGGGGAGGACCTGCGAACGTATATCCAAAACCAGTAAGTCAATAGATGTGATTTACCTCAACCTTTGCCAAAGTGATACTGAGAGCCATAACGATTAAGAAAAAATTCAGAACTTAAAAGAATAGGGTTGAAGGTAAGACATGGGCACAATCCATGTCTCGGGTAGGAAGAGATATTTTCCCACATGTCGATTTGCTAAGTTAGATAAGTTGGAATACATTGGAAATTTGCCAAACGCAGTGCAAAATCCTTGTCATTTTTACCAACATAAACGTGAAGTTGTATAGATTGGCTCTCAATTCGTTCAAGATGCAAATGAGAGTAGTGTGGTGGGGAGGTTAGCGTAGGTAGTTACCCTAATGGTGCATAATAATTAGTAGCATATATCTAACACCATGTAATCATGACCATCAATGCTAGACACCTATCTAGGGTTTATATGATCTACTAAGGTGGTTATAATTCCAAACAAATTCCACGGAAGAATTAGCGCCATGAAGATTGGAAAAGGTCTATAACCTTCTTTACGTGTTATAAACAAATAGTCACATGGGAAAGTATTAATGTTGTGATACATAGGTTCCACGGAAGAATTAGCGCCATGAAGATTGGAAAAGGTCTATAACCTTCTTTACGTGTTATAAACAAATAGTCACATGGGAAAGTATTAATGTTGTGATACATAGGTTATAACTTAAGTTATGAACCAATTGTGGTCATATAGGTATGACCATAAAAATAAATATAATAAGTGATATAATGATATATGGCTTGGAATGAGGTATAGTAAACATAGAATAATATAAATAAATAACAACTCTCTATTTGGAGTTATGAAGAGATTTTATGCCAAATCCATAATCTAACAAAATCACAATCTTAGAAATTGTGCAAAGGGGACAATGCACAAACAAGGCAATGTTTGTTTAAGGTTTCCATGATTCTCTAAGTAAATAAAAAAATCCAATGCCATGTTCAATCTCATTTCAAAGTCATGTTTAATTTATAAAAAAAAAATGAAATTTAAAGTTGCTTGGTGCAAAATGAGATTAAAAGAGTGTTGGAAATTAATAAGATATTTCCTCTCCAAAAGTAAAGAAGTTAAAAGAAAAATCTATTGATGAGGCAAACATTGTGTGTATTAAAAAAAAAACACTATTGTGAAATTCTTTAAAATTCATAATTATTTTTTGAGTGAATTTGGAGGGAAGCTAGATATGGTATTAGAGTTGTAGGTTACAATACTATGGCCTATAAGCATGACTATAGCTAAAATCAAACATATGAAATGTTATTTACATAACGTGGAATCAAGTAAATCATTTATTTAAGTATCAAAACTGAATATGATTAAAATGATTTTGTATTATGAGTACTTGATACAATTTTATTATGTGACCTATGTTTGGATACTAACCAATTGTTTTTGGAATACCATTATAGGAATAGGTATCCAGGAGTTCAATACTTTTTTTCATAAAATTAATTGAGTAGTAATACATGTTAATTAGTGGAATTCTATTACATGATTGTTTGAATAGTGAATAGATAAGGAACTTGTAATATGCAGAATTAAGAAAATACTCACATAATTAGGAAATGTATACTTATATAAATGTCTAAGTAGAATTACCTATCTTAATTTGTTAAATAGTCAGTAATAATGGGTGAGTATGCTAAGGAGATAAGTCAAAATGTTGCATATGAAATTGTCTCCAAAAAATCTAAAATTGCCTCCATGATGATTACATGATAATATGATGAAAGGTTGTATGTGTTCATCAAGGATGTTGTATGTGAAGTTTTATTCACAACCATAACTGTCTATAGTACTCTTAATTATTGTGAGATATTTTTAATTTTTGTAAAAAATATAACTCTATTCACTTCAATAAATCATGGACATGAAGTCCACAAATCAAGGAAAAAGCATCCATAAAATTTGTAAATATATTAAAGCATGTATTTAGGGTAAATAAAGAATGTCTTTAAATGGACATAACACTCTAATATGGAGCCAAAAGAACCCCCCAAATGCATGTGCCCCAAAAATTTTGGCAAATTTCACCGCAAAACAACATAGTCATCAGGAAAAACAATTATGGTGGAGTTGTGTCGCTTCCTCTATTCAGAGAGAGGGTCACTTTTGGTGTTTAAATTTTTAATATATTCATCGTTTAAGTATTAATAAATTTTTATTTTTTATTTATTTTTAGGGTGGTTCACGAACACTAGTTGGTCGCTACATCCACGGGAAAATCTAGGTAGATAAACCTGAAAGGTTCTATCCATCGACCAAACAAGTAGGGCCTAACCCTAAGGGAATCAAGGATATTTGACCCCGTGAACTCCCAAATCGCAAGGTAGTTATCAACATGAACTCGACCAAATGAACTAACCTTTAGGGATTATTTAAATATTAATACTTATTATTCAATTAATTGACAATAATAATATTATAATTAGTTAATATTATTAATAATATATTAAAATATAAATTTTAATAAAATTATATAAAGATTTCTATATTAATTTTTTATTTTTTATTTTAACTTCTATAACTTTCTCAAATATTTTTATAGCTATTCAAATTATCTTCCCTCTTTACAAAATTTATTTATCCCAATTCATAATATCATTTTAAATTACTATAATATAATTTTATTATTTTCTATGAATCATAATTAATAATTATAATGATATTTTTATAATTATTTACTAATAATAATAATACCTTTTTCAATTATTTTTTCTCTAATGTAATTAATAAAATACATTTATTTGGCATAACTATATGTATATTTTTGATATTTTCATGAGCCATGAGGGTTAGTTCAGTCCATTGAGTCCTTGTAGTTAAAGCATGTCTGCTATTACAAGGTCATGGGTTCAATTCTCTTGACACCCTCAAGGTTAGTATTGGTAGTTGAGCCGATAGGAATAACCAACCACAGAAAAAAAAAAAATGATGTGTTCATGATCTTATTACAGTTTTTGATTAATTGATCAACAAATTAATAACAAAAATATTTTTGTGTGAAGTGAATTATATTACCTCAAAATAGGAAATTACATCAAAGATCTACAATATAATTCATTCTAGTCTCGCAACAAGGATAATGGACAATAACAAAAAATGTACTGTAAGAAGAGTCGTAAGAGACAAATATAACATGCCATAAGTAAAATCAATCAATCCTATACTACAAAAATGGCCTATGTAGCTGCAAATAGAAATAGATACAAAAGTAAGATAGAACAACCTAAGGCATTAGATGATGAAGAAAGTGGTTCAAAGTCTAAGTTCTCTATTGGGATTGTGCTCGTTGGGTATACTTGAGGTTTAGGAGTTTCTTAGGATATCCCATGGTGCTACTCAATTCTAGCCAATTTATGGTCCATCATGTCCAGTCTAAAATCATAATGCTTTAGATGACCATGTATATGGTCCAAATTTTGTTGCATGTCCCTCCTCGCTTCCTTGTTGTCCAATAGCACTCATCCCAAAATGAATTTGATTTCCAATATAGCTCAATGGTTTTCATGTACTAACCTTCTATGCTTTGCATCTTCGTTGTGTCTAGGATCCATTCTTCCCATTCTACCCTCACTCCAAAGTAAGAAAGAAAATATATTTGAGAATATGCTTCCCTTTCCGACTGTGTCAACTCTTCTTGCACATGTAAAGGTAGCTACTCTTGGTATCTTGCTGCAAATTTCATTTCTCTATTCTATGGGCATGAGTTCCCTTTGTGAGCTTGTTCTTCATAGTAAGTAGCTCCCCTTATTGGTCTACCACTCTCCCTTGGCATAATGGATGGAAAATTAGCAACCTATATTGGAAGAGGATTTTTTCAACAATGTTTTAGCTTTGTTGAATGATATAATAGTTTATATTGGGTGGTCCACGTCTTATTGTGTTGTTGGCATAAAGAAGATGATACTAGCTTCACCACAACATTAGATAACTGAATAAATTTCCCTCTTGCACTCATTTTCCCTCTTCAATGAAAATGGAAGGTACCTAACACAATTGAAACTCTGACATAGAGAATAGTGAACTAGACCACCTTAGAGTAGGCCTTGAATTTCACAACCTCCCTTTTTGTCTAATATATAATCGAGCCTAATCTATCTCCACCAGAATTTAATGGATTTGATTCCCATAACTAGGCCTCTCCGACACACAAGGGCAACGAAATCCTAAAAAATTACAACACCATTGTCCAACAACCTATTCACATAAGCAATGATCTCCCCCAAGAAAATATTAGTCTAATTGTCCTTTTCCTTCCACTCTCTACTCTGTATCCATTTCAACAGCAAAGAAAAAACAATATGGGGTCCACAATACATAAATAATCCATAACTATGACGAAAAGGGAGGGAGACTCCCAAATAAAATAATAGAAGAAACAACTTTACTCACAAACAATGGAGGTATTACATACCTCAAAATTATTGTTACCTGGGTATGATGCATGGTAATTTCCTCCAATGACTGTCACCCAAGTCATTTCCAATTCAAGACTTTCTCTCTATTATGGGAAGCGAACCATGTATACTCCAAATGGGGCTTGCATTTCCTCTCATAATCATTTCATTAATGTGAATAATGTAGACCCAAATTATTATCCTTATCCAACAATTAATGTTCCCTTTCCACTACTCTACAACTGCACGTGGAGTGTCACTTCACATATTGGATTTCTCTATAGGATAGATCTTCCTTTTACCTCACACCAAATTCGTATCTTGCTCAAATTGAATTGCTACATGTCTTATCTCCTGTGATTAAAGGATCGCAATTTCCAAAGACAAATTAATTCTTGTTCTACTCCACATAATTTCCATTTCATTCACATGATCGGTACCGCCACACTCTCCCGATAGGCCTCTATCCATCTAGTGGCTTGATGATTGAATCGATGCTAGTTGCAGGATAAAATGTGCATCAAGGACAATATGACTGATCATGGAGTCCCCCATGTCCATAAATTCATGCATGCTTGGTTCCCTCTCCAACCTTCTTTCTCACGCTAAATCATCTATCCTTGTTCATGACTACTAATCATGGATTCCCCCATGTCCATAAATGCCTGGATGCTTGGCAGCCCCTTGAACCTTCTTTCCCATGCTAAATCATCTATCCTAGTTCATGATGTTACCAAATACTCCTATCTCCAGGGAGAGTGTGGCCATGTCCCCCTACCTATTAGTTAAGAGGGGTGGTGGAAATGCCACCCCCTGTGCTCTTCTCTAGCGACGACATCTGAGGATAACAACAACACTCTTAATTAATAGATTATCATCAATTAAACCTAGGTCTCTCTTCTTTATGAATGCTTATTAGATTTGGTTAACTCCAATCATAATATAACTCTTTAATTATTAATTTTTTTTTAAATAATTTCATCATCTTTTCTTCATTCTTTTCACATAACAATTAACCCTTCATTTCTTTTAGTTTAGTAATGCATTCCAATTTTGTCATAAAAATATTTTTGTTTTTCATGATAGATGAAACCACCACAGAAAAATTAGTAGTTTCATAAAAGCTACCTAGTTGTTTCGAGAAAAAATCTACAACATAATCTCCAACACTGAAAAATCCTCATTTTTTAAAATCAACAAAATTAATCCCTAATAAATAAATAAAAAATCCAATTAAATAAACTAAATTTATATTTCAAATTTTCAAAAAATTAATATTAAAAATTTAAAATCTTATATAATTATTCAATCATTTTAAATTTTATAATATCATAAAATTATTCAATGTTTAAAATAAAATATTTATACTTATTAAAAGGCATGGGTGTTGAACAAAATACCTTCGAGTAGAATTCATTTCCTCCGAGCAGTCACATACTTCATTTACATGTTGCCAAAGGCACGTGAAATCTTTTCATTTTCTCGAAGTATCTGCACAAAGTGATATGATAATTGTAGTTGACTATCCTAACCACTTAGTTGAAAGGAGTTTTATATAAATAAAGAAAGAAAGAAAGAAAGGAGTGCTGGACAGAGTTCCTTCGAGTGGAATTCATTCCCTCTCAACTGTCACATAGTCAATTGCATGTTGCCAAAGGCACATGAAATCTTTTCATTTTCTTGAACTACGTATAGAAAGTGATATAACAGTTATCACATAATTCATCTGCATGTTGCCAAAGGCCCATGAATTCTTTTCATTTTCTTGAAGTATCTGCAGAAAATGATATAATACTTGGTGGTGACCATCCGAACCAACTAGTTGCAAGGAATCATATAAATAATTAAATAAATATAAAGGAGTGTTGGATACAGTTCCTCCACGTGTGATTAGTATTCATTCACTCCGAGCTGTCCATGCTTTATGTGCTCCATTAATGTGGGGGTGGCAGTATATGTTTATGGTTAAATTATGTACTTCGCATAATCCAACTAATGACATATACCGAACCAAGATATAAGCCGTGCCCATGTTGCCCAAGATATATCCCTTTCAGTAGCTATACTTCCCTTTTGTCATGGAAACTTTTAAAGTTTTATTATTTATTGCCTCTCATCTATATGACCTCCACGAATGTATAGGGATGATTTATGTCGCAATTTGCTCTATGCTCAATTTCTTATCTCAATCATTTCACATGAAGACAATTGAAGTGAGTGTAAGGATAACTACAGGGGTCATCTGTCACTTACATGTTCGGTATTTCACTTTTTAGTTTATATTAAAGTTATGATAAGAATTTAAGTCTCCAAAGCATTAGTAGGTAACTCCAAATCCCCAGAAAACATCATTCTACCTGCATATATATGGGTAGGTAATTTGATAGGTAAATTATGATATATAATGTTTAATATTTTATGGGTTAAAATAAATGGTTGATATTTGATAAGTTTATTAAAAAATAATTATATTAATTAAAATAAGAAGTTTTATTATTTAATTTAGTTGAATTATCTGGATTTAATATTATTCTACAGCCTAGTATGACACAAATGTGTAAGTATGTAGAAAGCCAAAAAAAAGGCTAAAGAAAATTTAGACATTAAAATCTAAATAATGCCGGTTTAAACAATAACTTACATAACCATATAAATAAACATTTTAAAATTTAAAATAAATTTAAACAATATAAATATAAAATAGGAATAAGTTTACGAACATTCAAGAAAAGATATGGTAAAAAAATAAAGATAAAATAAACTGGAGGTATGGTAAATAAATACAACCTCTTTTTATACTTACTCTCGAGGTATGGTAAATAAATAAAAATATAAATAAAGATGTATGGTAAATAAATAAAACATTTTTTTATATTTACTCCAGAAACCTATATATTTACAAAAAAACTCAAAAAAGAAGATTTATTTAGGTGAATCTTATGGGCCAAATACCATATTTATAAAAGAGGTATGATAAATAAATAAATATAAAAAGAGGTATAAAGAGGTAAGGTAAATAAATAAAACTATATCAAATAGGATTAGAAATCAACATCTAATTATATATATGAAGTCTATGTCCCAAATACCATGGACCAAATGATTATTAATACCATGCAAAAAAAACATTATTAACCCTAACATTAATATTAAATTATTATTATTATTATTATTATTATTGTTAAATCTAATATTCATATTAATATATTAATATATTAATATTATTAAATTAAATAAATTTTGATGAATACAATATTAAATTTGTTATATATATATATATATATATATATATATATATATATATATAATCTCGATATATATGGGAGGGAAGATCAAAGACATATGATAGAGGGGAGAAATAGGGGGAGTGACAAGGGAGATGTGGAAATAATTTAAAGGAGGTGGGAGAGGAGGAATGAAGAGAGAGAGAGAGAGAGAGGGGTAGAGAAGGGTAACAGAGTGAGGGAAACATAAAGATGGAGGTCGGAGAGAGAGAAGAAGAGAGGAAGGGAGAAGGAGAGATGATTGGAGGGTAGAGAGAGAGAGAGAAAGAGAAGGGGCGAGGGAGAGGGAGGTAGGAGAGAAAGGGAGAGAGAGGAAGGATGAGAGGAGGATGAGAGAGGGAGGGATAGAGATATGGATTTGGAGGGGGAGAGAGTGAGGGAATAATAAATGCATAGAGAGTGAGAAGTTGAGAGAGAGGGAGTGGCAAGGGAGAGATGGAGAGAGAGTGTGTATGTTTAGGGGTGAGATAAAGAGACATAGGAGTGATGGAGACAAGGGGGGAGAGAAGGAGAGAGAAGGAGAAAGGGAGGGATATAGTAACATAGTTGGAGAGATAGATAGAGTGATGGGGGAAGAGAGAGGATTGGAGGGCAGAGAGAGAGAGAGAGAGAGAGAGAGACAGGGGGGGGCACATAGAGGGAGGTGGGAGATAAAGGGAGAGAGAGGACTTGAGAGAGAGGAAGAGAGAGGATTGTAGGGGGGGGAGAGAGAGAGATATATAGAGTGATGCGGGAAGAGAGAGGGAGGTAGAAGAGAAAGGGAGAGAGATGAAGGAAAAGAGAGGGGACTTGAAAGAGCGGAGGAGAGATGGAGGGATAAAGAGATGGAGTTGGAGGTGGAGAGAGGGAGGCATGGAGAGATGGAGCTGGATGGCGAGAGAGGGGGGGAAGAAGAAAGACATAGAGAGTGAGTAGTGGAGAGAGAAAGGGAGTTACAAGGGAGAGATGGAGAGAGTGTGTGTTTTGGGGTGAGATAAAGATACAAACAGGGAGAGATGGAGAGAAGGAGGGAGAGATGGAGGGGGAGAGAGAGGGAGGTAAGAATAAAGAAATAGAGAGTGAAAGGTGGAGACAGAGAGAGAGAGAGGGAGTGGAGGAGGGGCTGATAGATAGATAGATTGGAGAAAGAGAGTGTACGTTTTGGGGTTGATATAGATATACAAAGGGAGATAGAGATATATATGGAAGGTGAAGAGAAAGAAAGGATAGATGGATACAAGGAGGTAGGGACAAAGATATTGATAGATATGGAGTGAGAGAGTGTGTGTATTTTGCGAGATGTGATAAAGAGACAAATAATTAGAGATGGAGGGATATATAGATATATATGGAGGGGGGAGAGAGGGAAGAAGATTTCTTGCACGAGATTCATTAATTTCAGTGTAGATGGTGATTTCTAATCCTATTTGATTGTTTACACTAGATGCATTGATTTTAGTGTAGATGTTGATTTCTAATGATATTTGATTACTTGCACTAGATGCATTGATTTCAATGTAAATTATTTCTAATCCTATTTGATTTATTGCACTAAATGCATTGATTTTAGTGTAGATGGTGATTTATAATCCTATTTGATTTCTTGCACTAGATGTATTAATTTCAACATAGATGTTGATTTCTAATTATATCTGAATGCTTGCACTAGATGCATTGATTTTAATGTAGATGATTTCTAATTTTATTCTATTGCTTGAACTAAATGTATTGATTTCAGTGTATATGGTGATTTCTAATCCTTTTTTATTGCTTGCACTAGATGCATTGATTTCAATGTAGATGTTGGATTCTAATCCTATTTTCTTACTTGCACTAGATGCATTGATTTGAGTGTAGATGTTAATTTCTAATCCAATTTGATTACTTGCATTAGATGCATGGATTTCAGTGTCACTATTGTTTTCTAATCTTATTTGATTTATTGCATTATATGCATTGAATTTAGTGTATATGTTGATTTATGATTTGATGTAATTGGATGTATGATGGTACATTAATTTTAAAGTCATTGGTTAATATTGTCTATTGATTTCAGTGTAAGCACAAAAACTTATTGACAATGTATATTTATTTTTGTGTTATTATATTAAACCTATTAATATTTGAGAGCAAGAGAGACAAATTATGATGTTTACTACAACAACTCGAGCTAAACATTTAAATGGTTTATGATTCTAAATTTCTTTTTCGTATAATCGATGTGAATAGTTGACAAAACTAAGGGTGACATTAAGAATAATAGACGAAAATAGTTTGAGATTGATCATAATGAAGATTATTTGTAATTGACTACATTATTATTATTCACATTTTATATCATTCAATATTATTACATTGTCACTTTGCATTCAAAATTTGTATTTCATCATTTTTCATCATTAAAGTTATTTTACAATATTTATCATCTCAACAAACGAAGGTAACGAGAAAATTTAAAACTAAAACGACTCGATAAATCTAGCACATATTTAGCATATTTAAAATGGTTATATTAATATTAGATGTATTTACATATTATTGATAAAATTAATCATATGCTCCTCATATTATCGATATATTTTCCTTGGCTACACATGATTGAAACCAACCTAGATCCATCTTAACTTCAGATCTATCAAGCTCCAATAGGTATTAAATATCTCAAGGTGAAAACTTGTTCTCAAGTTTTGCACTCAAAAAAGAGATTTGCACCTCGAGAGATTTGATCCCTCTGAGCGCTTGATAGATCCAGAGTTAAGATGAATCTAAGCTAGTTATGGTTAAATTATATACTTGCCATAATTCAACTAATAACATATACTAAACCAAGATATAAGTCTTGCCATGTTGCCTAAGATATATCCTTTTCAGTAGCTATACTTTCTTCCCTTTTACGATGGAAACTTTTGAAGTTTTATTATTTATTGCCTCTCATCTATATGACCTCGACGAATGTATAGGGATGATTTATGTCGCAATTTGTTGTATGCTCAATTTCTTATCTCAATCATTTCACATGAAAATATTTGAAGTGAGTGTAAGCATAACTGCAGCAGTCATCTGTCACTTACCGTGGGGCTCCTGTGGGTATTGGGAATGACCATGCCTACATCTATATAGATCATTGTTATACCCCTCATTGGCCTTATCTGGCTGAGTCAGTTAAGATTGAAAGGGTAATGGGTAATGCGGTAATGGGTTATGGTCTAAAGAAAATTGCTATAGTAAAGGTAAATAGTAAGTATTCCTAGTGGTACCCCCAGAATATGTAAGCAAGTGTGTGTCATCAAACGCAGGTGCAATGCTGCAAGGTAAGTGAGTGGAGGCAGTCAAAGTTCGTGAATAGTATGCCAGTGAGTTGCTAGCAGTAGGTAAAGCCTAAATTCCTCCCCTCCCTCCTTCGTTCTATCAAAAGGAATTATAACTACAAATGGTCTAAGTGCAGTAAAAAGTAAGAATATGTAAGCAAGTGTTATGATGGATCTATGTGAACACTCCTCCAATCAATACTCTATGTCCTCACCGCAAGCTCATCCAATCTAAGTAGTATGGTTGTAATCCAAGAGGGGGGCAGTTGAAACAATTCCACTAAAGACTGAGTTGTCCAACCTGTCTAAAATAAAGTAATAAAATAAGCCGTAGTCTAACTAGACTTCTTTTTTTCCTTGAAAATCATGGAAATTCTAGTAATATTTTAAGACCAACCTAGATCCATCTTAACTATGGATCTATCAAGCGCCAAGAGGGATTAAATATCTATAGGTGCAAACCTCTTTTTTTAGTGCAAAACTTGAGGAAAGGTTTTCACCTCGAGAGATTTGATCCCTTTCGATGCTTGATAGATTTGTAGTTAAGATGGATCTAGGTTGGTTTCAGTTGTGTGTGACCACAGAAAATCTATCGATAATATGAGGAACATATGATTAATTTTATCAATAATATGTAAATACATCTAATATTAATATAACCATTTTAAATATGCTAAATATGTTTGAGATTTATCGAGTCATTTTAATTTTAGATTTTCTTAGTTACCTCAATTTTTTGAGATGATAGATATTGTAAAACAACTTTAATAATGGAAAATGATCAAATAAATTTTTTGAATGGAAAGTAACAATGTAATAATATTGAATGATAGAAAATGTGAGAAATTAGAATGTAGTCAATTACAAATAGCCTTCATGGTGATCAATCTCAAACTATTTTCTTCTACTATTCTTATTGTCACCCTTGTTAGTTTTTTCATATTTCTGTATCGATTATATGAAAAAGAAAGTATAAATCATAAATCATAAATCATTTAAATATTTAGCTCAATCTCTTGTAGTAAACACCATACCTTGTCTCTCTTGCTCTCC
Organism: Pinus albicaulis; assembly: GCA_034641835.2. Lineage (NCBI taxonomy): Eukaryota > Viridiplantae > Streptophyta > Pinopsida > Pinales > Pinaceae > Pinus > Pinus albicaulis. The sequence goes on along the minus strand of JAXQQM020073612.1, from coordinate 13,548 downwards.
AATATTATTAGGTTTAATTATTATAACACAAAAATTGCTCTACATTGTCAATAATTTTTTGCGTTTACACTGAAATCAATGCACACTATTAATCCAGTGAATTTAAAAATAATGTACCATCATACATCCAATTACATCAAATCATAAATCAACATATACACTGAAATCAATGCATCTAATGCAAGAAATCAAATAACATTAGAAAACAAAATCTACAGAGAAATCAATGCATCTAATCCATGTAATCAAATAGGATTAGAAATCAACATCTACACTCAAATCAATGCATCTAGTGCAAGTAAGAAAATAGGATTAGAAACCAAAATATACACTAAAATCAATGCATCTAGTGCAAGAAATCAAATAGGATTATAAATCACCATCTACACTGAAATCAATGCATTTAGTGCAAGAAATCAAATAGGATTAGAAATCATTTATATTGAAATAAAGACATATAGTGTAAGAAATCAAATATAATTATAAATCAAAATCTACAGTGAAATTAATGCATCTAGTGCAAGCAATCAAATAGGATTAGAAATCACCACCTACATTGAAATAAATGTATTTAGTTCAAGCAATCAAATAGAATTAGAAATCATCTACATTGAAATTGATGCATCTAGTGCAAGTAATCAAATATCATTAGAAATAAAAATCTACACTGAAATCAATGCATTTAGTGCAAGCAATCAAATAGGATTAGAAATCACCATCTACACTTAAATCAATGCAACTATTGTAAGAAATATTCTTCCCTCTCTCCCCCCTCCATATATATCTATATGTCCCTCCATCTCTCCTTCTTTGTCTCTTTATCTCACCCCCACAAACACACAAACACTCTCACTCCATATTTATCAATCCCTTTGTCCCTCCCTCCATGTCTCCATATATCTCTTATTTCTCTTCACCTTCCATCTATATCTCTTTCTCCCTTTGTCTCTCTATATCAAACCCAAAACATACACTCTCTTTCTCCAATCTATCTATCTATCACTCCCTCCTCCTCTCCCTCCCTCCTCCTCTCCCTCCCTCTCTCTCTCTTCCCCTTCCCTCCCTCTCCCTCAATTCTATCTCTCTTCCCTCCTGCTATCCTCTCTTGCTCTCCCTCCATCTTCCTTATCACTCCTCTCTCTCTCTCTCTCTAAATTTTACTCTATATGTATTTCTTCTTACCTCCCTTCCTCTCCCCCTCCTTCTCCATCTCTCTTTCCCTACCTCTCTCCACTCTTTATCTTCCTTTATCTCCCGCCTCTCTCTCTCGGTCTCTCTTTCTTCACCTTCTAACTTTGTGACTATATGCCTCTCTCTCTCTCCTTCTCTCCCCCATTCTCTCATTCTCTTATTCTTTGTCTCTTTATCTCACCCCAAACATACACACTCTCTCTCCATCTCTCCCTTCTCACTTCCTCACTCTCTCCACTTGTGTACTCTCTATGTATTTCTTCTTCCCTCCATATCTCCCCATCCAACTCCATCTCTCTATCCATCCCTATCTCCCCCTCCAACTCCATCTCTCTATCCCTCAATATCTCCCCATTCAGCTCCATCTCTCTACCCCTCACTATCTCCCCATTCAGCTCCATCTCTCAATCCCTCCCTCTCTCCCCCTACAACCCCATCTCTCTATCCCTCCCTCTCTCCTCTTCTCTCTATTCCTTCCTCTCGCTCCCTTTCTCTCATACCTCCCTCTCTCTTCCCCCATCACTCACTATTTCCCCTACAATCCTCTATATTCCCCCATCACTCTCTTCCTGTCTCTCAAGTACTCACTCTCTTCCTTCCTCTCTCTCCCTTTATCGCCTCCCTCCCTCTATATTCACCCCCCCTCGCTCTCTCTCTCTCTCTCTCTCTGCCCTCAAATCCTCTCTCTTCCCCCATCACTCTATCTCTCTCTCCAACTATGTTACTATATCCCTATTTTTCTTCTTCTCTCTCCTTCTCTCCCCCCTTGTCTCCATCACTCCTTCTATGTCTCTTTATCTCACCCCTAAACATACACACTCTCTCTCCATCTCTCCCTTGTCACTCCCTCTCACTCCACTTCTCACTCTCTATGTATTTCTTCTTATGTCCCCCTCCAAATTGATCTCTCTATCCCTCCCTCTCTCCTCCTCTCATCCTCCATTTCTCTCCCTTTCTCATAATGTTTATAATAATATTTTAATTTATTGTAAATCAACATCTACATTGAAATTAATGCATCTAGTTCAAGCAATCAAATACGATTATAATTCACCATCTACACTGAAATAAATTCATTTAGTTCAAGCAATCAAAAAGAATTATAAATCATATATATTGAAATCAATGCATCTAGTGCAAGTAATCAAATATCGTTAGAAATAAAAATATACACTGAAATCAATGCATTTAGTGCAAGCAATCAAATAGGATTATAAATCACCATCTACACTTAAATCAATGCATCTATTGTAAGAAATATTCTTCCCTCTCTCCCCCCTCCATATATATCTATATGTCCCTCCATCTCTCCTTCTTTTTCTCTTTATCTCACCCCCACAAACACACAAACACTCTCACTCCATATTTATCAATCCCTTTGTCCCTCCCTCCCTGTCTCCATATATATTTTCTTTCTCTTCACCTTCCATCTATATCTCTTTCTCCCTTTGTCTCTCTATATCAACCCCAAAAAATAAACTCTCTTTCTCCAATATGTCTATCTATCACTCCCTCCTCCTCTCCCTCCCTCTCTCTCTCTTCCCCTTCCCTTCCTCTCCCCTGCTTCTATCTCTCTTCCCTCCTGCTATCCTCTCTTGCTCTCCCTCCATCTTCCTTATCACTCCCTCTCTCTCTCTCTCTCCAACTTTTACTCTCTATGTATTTCTTCTTACCTCCCTCTCTCTTCCCCTCCATCTCCATCTCTCTTTCCCTACCCCTCTCCACTCTTTCTCTTCCTTTATCTCCCATATATCTCTCTCTCGGTCTCTCTCTCTTCACCTTATAACTTTGAAAATATATGCCTCTCCATCTCCTTCTCTCTCCAATTCTCTCAATCTCTTATTATTTGTCTCTTTATCTCACCCCCAAACATACACACTCTCTCTCCATCTCTCCCTTGTCACTCCCTCACTCTCTCCACTTGTTACTCTCTATGTATTTATTCTTCCCTCCCTCTCTCCCCATCCAACTCCATCTCTCTATCCATCCCTATCTCCCCCTCCAACTCCATCTCTCTATCCCTCAGTCTCTCCCCGTTCAGCGCCATCTCTCAATCCCTCCCTCTCCCTCCCCTACAACTCCATCTCTCTATCCCTCCCTCTCTCATCCTCTCTCTATTCCTTCCTCTCTCTCCCTTCCTCTCCTACCTCCCTCTCTCTTCCCCCATCACTCACTCTTTCCCCTAAAATCCCATATATTCCCCCATCACTCTCTTCCTCTCTCTAAAGTACTCTCTCTCTTCCTTCCTCTCTCTCCCTTTATCACCTCCCTCCCTCTATATTCACCCCCCCCCCCCCCCACTCCTCTCCCGCTCTCTCTCTCTCTTCATTCATCCTCTCTGCTCTCCTTCAATTTATCTCAATCTATCCATTGAACCTCCCTCTGTTTCTCCACCTCTATCATATGTCTTTGTTCTTCCCTCCCATATATATCTAGACTTTATATATATATCTATATCTATATATATATATATATAAAGTTATTAAATTTAATAATTTTAGTATTATTATAACAACCATAATAATATTAATATTAATATGAATGTTAGGGTTGATGATGTTTTTTTCTCATGGTATTATTATTAATTTGGTCCATGGTATTTGGTCCATAGGCTTCAAATATAATTAGATGTTGATTTCTACTCCTATTTGATATATTTTTATTTATTTACCTTACATTTTTATGTCTCTTTTATAAATATGGTATTTGGCCCATAGGTTTCACCTAATTAAAACTTATTTTTGAGTTTTTGTAAATATAAAGAGCTTTATGGAGAGAATATAAAAAGAGGTTTCATTTATTTACCATACATCTAGTTTATTTATATTTATATTTATATATTTATTTACCATACCTGCTGAGCATAAAAAGAGGATTTATTTATTTACCATACCTCTGGTTTATTTATATTTTTATTTATCTACCATATCTCTTTTTTAAGTGCTCATAAAACTCTTCATAGTTTAAATTTATTTTTAATTGTCTATTTATATGGTTATATAAATTATTTTTAAAGATGACATTATATATATATATATATATATATATAGTTTTTTATTTTGTCTTCTGACGTACTTACACATCGGGGTCATACTGGGTTGTAGAATGCGCCTCTCGGCCCAAAAATCCAGCAGGGATTTCTGTAAATCCACGTTATAACTATCAAACTTTAATATTTCGGGTGCTAGAGAGGTTTTTGATGGTGATGAATCCATTTCCACCATCAAAATCATGATTCAAACACTGTTATTGCAATATTTCTTAAAAAAAAATTGGCCCAGATTCCGTCCAATTTTGGTCGTCCAGGCAATTCCTCCGTCTCGTTAGACAACTCCATAAAATAACAAATATTCATAATTATAATATAAATTATTGTAATAAGATGATTTTATTAAAAAAATTATTATATATTAATTTAAAAAGATAATTTTATCCTTTTATGTAATTGGGTTTTTCGCATGTAATACCATTACAAAAGTTAAAATAACCAATATAAATAATTGTTCTATAACTTATTTTAGTAATATCTACATATTTATTTTCAATATATTACTATTACACGTAATGTTTCATGAGATAGAATTCATAGATAATATACATGTATACATAATATGGTTCATATGATATAGTGGCCCCATTATGAAACTATATATTTAATTAAATGTGTGATATAAGCTTATAGACATTTATCAATCACAACAATTATTAAATATATAATGTTAATGTGGTTTTTAAGAAATTGATTATTTGTACTTATATATATATATATATATATATATATATATATAAAAGATAATAATAATTAATAATTAGTCACTATACTAATTGTTTTAAAGAGTTAACCTGATTATGAAATATCTATTATCATTAGTCACTAAAATAATTGTTTTAGAGAATTACATTTAGAAATTTTGGTATTATTGAAAAAAAATTATGTATTATAAATACAAGAGTTACATGATGGTAATGTTATTATTTTTTCTTTTGAACATTGAGCCTATATATATTATTGTTTTTCCTTTTGAACATTGAGCCTATATCAGTTTTGTACAATAATGATTCACATTTTAAAAAATTATAAAAATATTTATTAAAAAAAAATATTTAATATAATATTTAATTTAATAATAAAAAATTAAAATATATATGATATTAAAATCAAAATGTAACATTGTACATAAAATCACTTCACGTTCTTTCCCCTATACCCTACTACTCACAATGACTTCGGCTCCTTCTCCCCCCGATCTTCCGCCTTCTCCTCCTATCTTGACATCGCTCCACCGCATTACTCAGCGTCGGCATCCTCACACTGTCTAGGCAAACCTATCCATCTAGTCTTTAGCCTTTTCATTTCACATTCTTGGCCCTCTTCAGCAGTTTTTCGATTTTATTAGCAGTAGAGTTACTTTCCCACTCTTCCTACTTTTCAACATGGCACGTAGTGAAGACTACCTCCACTGTGCGGATCTACAAGCCGATCTTGAGCAGATCAGAGCCCAACAAAAGATCCTTGAAGCAAAGGTGAAAACAACGGTTAAAACTTTTGATGAAAAGCATGAAGCTGATGTCAATGTCTTTCTCCACAGGGTCACCTCGCTCCAAAACCAATTCAACACTCTCTCCAATAAATGTGCACATGTCGAAGAGTCAATACAAATTCTCAAATACATGTTGGAAAAGCGCACTGCTCCAAGCTCCAGCTCCAACAACTTGAGGAACATGGGAAATTAAGACAATCTTGAAGACTCCATAGCTCGTCATATCAGCGATATCAATATTGATTAAGAATGTCTTTTAAATTCTCTCTTCTTCTGTTTCAGTTTGTCCAAATTTATGCAATATATGTATTTCAGCTTTTCACGAAAACTAGGAACAAAGGCAATGTGGCATTTTTCTATAGCTACTTCCCTCTCTGCTCTGCAAGCAACCCATCTTGTAACTATGAAGTTTTTCCTCCACTTTTTTGGAATACAAATTAGCAACAAATTATATATATATATATATATATATATATATATATATATATATAAATTTGAAAATTAAGTAATTTAGACTAATTTTATATACTAAAATATAACTTTTCTACTATATAATGAATATATATAAAAATATTTATTCCACATTAGATAAAAAATATATTTATTACATATTAGTTCTAAAAACTAGAACATTATCAGTTATATAGAAATAATACTTATTATCCATTCTTTTTAAAAAGTAGAATTATTATTACATATTAATTTTAAAAACTAGAAAATTATCGGTTATATAGAAATAATACTTATTATCCATTATTTTAGAAAGTAGAATCACTATTACCCAACATATTTTAAATTATAGTTATAAATAATTCCTTTTAAAGTGGGATCAAAGTGTTCAAACCCTTTAAAATGTGAGAGATGATGATTATTTATCTCCACACCTAATATATTCAAAGTGGCTAAATTTTTATAATAGTATAAGAGTGCTTCACATTTATGAACAAAACAAGCAAGAGATTTTTGACTAATCTAGTATGTAGGAAGAATAAAATTCACAAAATGTGAAGATGAATGACGATTCAAAGGCAGAAAGGCATGGATCATTATGGGTTATTTCTCAAAGCTAGATCCAAAAGAAAGTGTGTTAATATGATTTGGCATATTTAGAACTAACACTAACCTAGATCCATCTTAAATACGGATCTATCAAGCGCCGAGAGGGATCAAATATCTAGAGGTGCAAACCTCTTTTTTGAGTGCAAAACTTGAGGAAAGGTTTGCACCTCGAGAGATTTGATCCCTCTCGGCACTTGATAGATCCGCACTTAAGATGGATCTAGGCTAGTTTCAATCGTGTGTGGCCAAGGAAAATATATCAATAATATGAGGAACATATGATTAATTTTATCAATAATATGTAAATACATCTAATATTAATATAACCATTTTAAATATGCTAAATATGTTTGAGATTTATCGAGTCATTTTAATTTTAAATTTTCTTAGTTACCTCAATTTGTTGAGATGATAAATACTGTAAAATAACTTTAATAACGAAAAATGATCAAATAAAATTTTTGAATTCAAAGTGACAATGTTTTAATATTGAATGATAGAAAATGTGAATAATTAGAATGTAGTCAATTACAAATAGCCTTCATTGTGATCAATCTCAAACTTTTTTCTTCTACTATTCTTATTGTCACCCTTATTAGTTTTGTCATCTTTCCGTATCGAATATATGAAAAAGAAAGTAAAAATCATAAATCATGAACCATTTGAATATTCAGCTCGAACTCTTGTAGTAAACACCATACCTTGTCTCTCTTGCTCTCCAATATTATTAGGTTTAAGTATTATAACACGAAAATCGTTTTACATTGTCAATATTTTTTTTCGTTTACACTGAAATCAATGCACACTATTAATCCAATGAATTTAAAATGAATGTACCATAATACATCCAATTACATCAAATCAGAAATCAACATATACACTGAAATCAATGCATCTAATGCAAGAAATCAAATAAGATTAGAAAACAAAATCTACAGAGAAATCAATGCATCTAATGCAAGTAATCAAATAGGATTAGAAATCAACATCTACACTCAAATAAATGCATCTAGTGCAAGTAAGAAAATAGGATTAAAAACCAAAATATACACTAAAATCAATGCATCTAGTGCAAGAAATCAAATAGGATTATAAATCACCAGCTACACTGAAATCAATGCATTTAGTGCAGGAAATCAAATAGGATTAGAAATCATTTATATTGAAATAAAGGAATATAGTGTAACAAATCAAATATAAGTATAAATCAACATCTACATTTAAATTAATGCATCTAGTGCAAGAAATCAAATAGGATTAGAAATCACCATTTACATTGAAATAAATGAATTTAGTGCAAGCAATCAAATAGAATTAGAAATAATCTACATTGAAATCAATGCATCTATTGCAAGTAATCAAATATCGTTAGAAATCAAAATCTACAATAAAATCAATGCATCTAGTGCAAGCAATCAAATAAAATTAGAAATCACCATCTAGACTTAAATCAATGCATCTATTGTAAGAAATATTCTTCACTCTCTCCCCCCTCCATATGTATCTATATGTCCCTCCACCTCTCCTCCTTTGTATTAATGGAGAAAATTTTACATAAGTTGTAACGTATCTCCTTAGTTTAGGATTTGTTCCTAGAGTTTAGGGGTTTGGTTGCAACTTCCTAACTTCTAGTATTGTACTTAATGATGTAATCTTTCATTCATGAATGTAGAGTGTACGAGAGTGATCTCTCAGTTCTGAGTGTAGTCTCCAGGTGCAGGCCTCACCTGTGAGCTACATCTCCTTCTTTTCAATTCTGTTCATATTTTATCTTGGTATCAGAGCTCAGGTTGGGTGAGCCTGATCTTTTATCGCCTTTGTGGCTGAAGTTCCTTTGTGGTCAGCATGCCTTTGTGGCAGAATCGCCTTTGTGGCTTGAGGTGCCTTTGTGGCCGCGTGTACACGAGAGCTTTGTGCTCGATTGAGCAGGTGGACTGCAGAACACCTGGCTCGGACTCAGATGATTTTTTAATTTTATGAGTAGAAGGGCATTGGTGTGCTTTTCGCGCTGACAGTTGCGCCAGGAAGCGCAACTGGCGTGTCTGTTCGGCCATTAATCGCGCCACTGCGCCAAAATACCAGATTAGCGTGGAATCACACGGAAAAATCACGCCAAGAGTTTTGCTTTACACCGTTTTCATCAAGGCGCGGGTTTTTTCGCTCAGGAGGGCACCAATTCACCTTCAAGGGGATCCGCGGGAAGCCTCATCTTCGTTTGACGATTTGCAGAGAAGCAGATCGGAGAAGTTGCGGATCTATCCAGGAGAGGCAGATCGGATCAGTTTTGATCAGATCGGTTTTGTGGTTGTATTGGAAAACAACGAATTTACTCATCGAAGTGAGATTGAATTGCAGATTTTGCTAGATCTGAATCGAAGATACAGTGGGTGGATCAGGAGACCAGCAGATCAGTGGCACAAAAGTGGCAGATCGGGTATCAGGATTTGACAAGCATCGATTTTTTTTTACTGTTGGGTAGATTCATTTTGTAGATCTGTTCAGAATGAGTAATATGATGGAATCTTACATCCACGAGTCTGGAAAACTCGATGGATCTAACTTCACAAATTGGAAGTTTAAGATTCAGACCTTGCTTGAGGGTGCGAATGCTTGTTCCATAGTTACAGGTGATGAGTAGAGGCCGAATTCGAACACAGGGACACAGGAGCAAGAATGGGATAAACGAGAAAACAAGGGGAAATTTTTGTTGAAGATGTATGTGAAATACAACATTATCCCTCACATCAGAGACTGTAAAATGTCCGCAGAGATCTGGACGACCATCAAAAGTCTATATCAGACCCAGAACACAAGTCGAATTATGGCACTTAAAAGCAAGTTATTTTCAATGAGGATGGACGAAAGTGAGACTGCTGCTGCATTCATTGCGCAAATCAAAGATGTAAAAGACGGATTGGGGGACATTGGAGAGAAGGTGTCTGACTCTGATCTCATCACAATCACACTGAACGGGATGAGAGATGAATTTCAAATGGTCATCACAGGATTGGCAGCAAGGGAGAAAGCGCCCACATTTAAAGATCTGACAGGGATCTTGTTGTAGGAGGAGGAGCGGCGGCAGAACTTGAACCCCCAGAGTGATGATCTTGCGCTGATGGCGAAACGACGATCATTCAGAGGGAAGCAGCCACAACAACAATCACAGCATAAAGGAGGTATATCGCAGAAGAGTCTGTATAAAGGTATGCTTGCAAATAATCCTGTAAAGAAATGTTATTATTGTGGAAAGAAGGGTCATGTACAAAATGTATGCTTTAAGAAGCAGGCTGATGATGCAAATAGGAAGCTGGCAATCGCAAAGCACAGAGGATACTTCGTTGAAGAAGATGTTGAAGAATATGTAGATGAAGATTTCAGTCATGAATTTCAACTGTTCACAGTCGACTGTGCCCTTTCAGCATCTAATGAGGACGACATCTGGTATGTCGATTCCAAAGCATCCTCTCACATGACAGGTAAAAAGGAATTTTTTGAAAGTCTTGAAGAAAGTACATATGGATCAAAAATCTATTTAGGAGATGATAGTGGATACGAGATTAGAGGTTATGGGGTTATTCCAGTCAAGTTACCAAATGGAAAAATCAGTCATCTTAAAAATGTTTTATATGTACCTGGAATTAAGAAAAATATGATATCTGTATCCATGATAACTGATCAATATATGCAAGTTGAGTTCCTCAAGACTCATTGTGTCATAAAGGATTGCAGGAAAGAAATTTTTGCAACAGCCATGCGCGTTGGAAGCCTATACAGATTGGATGTAAAGAGTATATCAAAGCGAGCCATGGTTGCAGATGGATCGACAGCCGAACAACTCTGGCATTAGAGATTCGGTCATTTGAATTTGCAGGACCTCATGTTATTGCAGAGAAAAGGTATGGTTGAGGGGCCCCCTATCTTCCGTAATACTCAGTTAAATTGTGATGGTTGTGCCTTAGGTAAAATGCATAGAGAACAGTTTCATGTGCATGATAGGAGGAAGGAAACAGATATTTTAGAACTAGTGCACACTGATATATGCGGACCTATGCAGACAAGGTCGCTAGGTGGAGCGTATTATTTTCTATTATTTACTGATGATTGCACTAGATATTCATGGGTTTATTTTCTGAGTAAGAAGAGTCAGACTTTCCAGTGCTTTATAGAATTTAAAACCTTGGTGGAAAAACAGTTTGGTAAGAGTATAAAAATTCTCCGATCTGATCAAGGGGGAGAATACAAGTTAGGGGAATTCATGAAATTCTGCAAATATCACGGGATTGTACAGCAGTTTACAGTGCCACACACACCACAACAGAATGGAGTTGTAAAACGTAAGAACAGAACCTTAGTGGAGTGCGCAAGGAGCATGTTACAAGGTAAGGGTCTATCTAATAGTTTTTGGGCAGAGGCTATTAATACTGTTGTATATTTAAAGAACAGAAGTCCTACCAGGTATCTTGGCTTCAAAACTCCTTTTGAAGCTCTATATGGATTCAAACCAGCAGTAAATCATCTAAGAGTATTTGGGTCAAAAGCATTTGCCCATATACCCAAAGCTGATAGGAAGAAATTAGATCCTAAAGTTGTTAAATGCATCTTTGTTGGTTATGGCACAGAATTTAAAGCATATAAGTTGTTCAATCCTCAGTCTCGTAAGATATTTGCAAGCAGGGATGTAGTGTTTCATGAACAGGTTCAGGAAGGGAAAGATAACATTGGTGATGATTGGCACATTCCATTGTTGATGGATGAAGGCAGCGAGGATGAAAGAGAGTTGGAGCAGGAGCAGAAAGAAGAACAACAAGAAGGTGATAATTCAAGCCCAGTTAGAGTTGAAGAAAACAAATTTGAGGTCAGTCCCCTACTAAGGATATCAAGTAGGAAGACTCAAATACCATTAAAATTGAAAGACTATGCTTTGATGTCAAATGTTTTGAACATTGTAGAGCCCACTAATTACAAAGAAGCTAGTCAATTTAAGGAGTGGAGGGCTGCAATGAATGAAGAGATAGAATCTATTCTTAGAAATTACACTTGGGACTTAGTTGAACTGCCTAAGAATAAAACACCCATAGGATGTAAATGGTTGTTTAAACCAAAAATGAATGCAGATGGAAGTATTGAAAAACTAAAAGCTAGGTTGGTTGCAAAGGGGTACTCACAGCAGGAAGGTATAGATTTTAATGATACCTTTGCACCTGTAGCAAAGTTAAATACAATCAGAATGCTTATTTCTTTAGCTACTAAACATAATTGGGAGCTACACCAGCTTGATGTCAAATCGACATTTTTAAATGGTGAGTTAAAACAGGAAATTTACTTAGTACAGCCAGAAGGGTTTGTAAAGAAGGGGCAGGAAAATCTTGTTTGCAGATTGAAAAAGGCTTTATATGGCTTAAAGCAAGCACCCGGGTCTTGGTATGAAAAGGTTGATTCTTTCTTTTTGGAGTATGGTTTTCATAGAAGTTTAAATGACCCAAATTTGTATATCAGGTACAATAAGCAGGGGCCGATTATTTTGATTTCTTTGTATGTAGATGAAATGATTATAACAGGAGATGCAGGTGATTTAATCAGAGGAATCAAAAGGCTTATGGCACAAGTTTTTGAAATGAAAGATCTCGGTAGTCTCCATTACTGTCTGGGACTAGAAGTATGGAGAGATACTGGGAAAAATTTTCTTACCCAAGGGAAGTATGCCAGAAATCTGTTGGAAAATTTTGGTATGGATCAGTGTAGATCAGCAGTAACACCTTTACAGCAGAATTTGAAGTTGTGCAGTGATGATGGCACTAAGGAGGTCGATGCCACAATGTACAGACATCTGGTTGGTAGCTTGATATATCTTACAACAACCAGACCTGACTTGGCATACTCTGTTAGTGTGTTGAGCCAGTTCATGTCAAAACCACTTGAAAGTCACTCGGTAGCAGCAAAAAGTGTGTTGAGGTATCTCTGTGGTACTGTTAATTATGGCATTTTATACACTGACACATCTGATGTTATTCTAGCAGGTTTTTCAGATTCAGACTGGGCAGGTAACCTGGATGATCAAAGGTCCATCACAGGTTACGCATTCAGCATAGGATCCGGGGTCATAGCATGGAGCAGCAAGAAGTAGAGTACTGTAGCACTGTCTTCATGTGAAGCTGAGTATCAAGCATTGTGTGCAGCAACGTGTGAAGCGATCTGGTTGAGAAGGCTTCTCAATGATGCAGGAGAAGAACAGAAGAATTCCACTTTCATCAAAAGCGACAACCAGAGCACTATTAAATTAGCATACAATCCAATGTTTCATAAAAACACCAAACATATAGACACTCAGTTCCACTTTGTTAGAGAGAAACTACAGTCAAAAGAAATTATTGTTGAATATTATAAAACTTGTGACAATGTGGCTGATATTTTTACAAAGCCTCTTTCACGTGTGAAGTTTGAATTGTTTAGAAGGATGCTAGGATTTCAAGACAATCCTTTCTCCATTAAGGTGGGGAGTTGAAAATAATTATATTATTTTGTATTAATGGAGAAAAGGTTACATAAGTTGTAACGTATCTCCTTAGTTTAGGATTTGTTCCTAGAGTTTAGGGGTTTGGTTGCAACTTCCTAACTTCTAGTATTGTACTTAATGATGTAATCTTTCATTCATGAATGTAGAGTGTACGAGAGTGATCTCTCAGTTCTGAAGGTAGTCTCCAGGTGCAGGCCTCACCTGTGAGCTACATCTCCTTCTTTTCAATTCTGTTCATATTTT